>JANHGL010012799.1:0-76075 GCA_024611195.1 Ceyx melanurus | reverse complement strand
TGATATTCCCCTAAATACTGCAGTGCTTACCTTCTGCACACTTGTAACTCTACTCACAGATACACATGTATGTAGAGCTGCCCCCTTTGTTGAATGAGCAGGGCAGAGGAGGACCAGCAAGATGAGCACTAGCAGTAAGTACGGCTTTCCCTTGCCTTTGCTATGGGAACGGGGCTGATCTTTCACCGATCTGGTTGGGAGCAAGTGGAAAGAAAAATATCACAACAGGGTTGACAAGCCTAATGGAATGGATTTAAAAATAAATAAATAAAGATCCTGCATTTTTGCTTTCTGACAGGGTCTGGCTTTGTTGGCCCATCTTTCCTATGGGCTAAGCCATGGTGCTTATCTCCACTGAGTACTTTTCTTGGCTTGTATTTCTGCATTTGGAGGGCAGATCATGGACTAAAATGTCGATATGCAACATGGTGAGAGGGAGCCAAGAGCACTCTGACAGGCAGCAGCCTCACTTGCTGATGCCATTGCCTAGGTATAAATGGACATAGGGAGAACTGATGGGGAGGAGGAGCAGGGGAAGGAGAGACCCAGAAACCAGTGACCTGAGCAAAGCACAGGTGCAATATTGAAAAGCATGTACCTTCTGCAGCTGGGGATGTGGGTGTTTCTATTGTGTGAGAGAGTCAGGGGCAGAGGCACTCATGTGCTATGTATGAATTTCTAAAGAAGCAGAGCTTGGAAATATGCTGCATAAGATGAGAACTTGCACCTGATACTAGTCTGGTTACTTCCGATTTTGTGTCCTGCTTGCAAAGTCTGGAAAGATTGATCAGGTTTGTTCAAGTCACTATCAATTTCTTTTTACTCATTGGTATGATGTGTGACAGCTGTACTGGCCTTTTAGTGCAGCTTTGATCCGATCCTTCAGAAGCAGTGAGCCCCCAGCCAAAGGAGCTGATGTTATAGCCACCTGAGGGTCTTTCTCCTTGATAACCTGCTTAAGGAAGGTGCCTTCTCTCCTGTGGGTCCTGGAGGCTATGTTAAGAAAGGAGAACTCC
Organism: Ceyx melanurus; assembly: GCA_024611195.1. Lineage (NCBI taxonomy): Eukaryota > Metazoa > Chordata > Aves > Coraciiformes > Alcedinidae > Ceyx > Ceyx melanurus. Next base: position 75,059 of record JANHGL010012799.1, on the reverse strand, counting down.
CCCAGGCAGAAAGCAGCAGAGCAGTGACTTCTCCACTGCATTGGCATGTTGAAGTTTCTCAATCTGAGGTCTTGGGGTGGTTCCCAAGCAAAACACTGTGAAAAATGCATTGGCATGCTGCAGGGCAACAGAACAGGTGATTCCAGCTCTGTTGGGCTGTGTCAGAGGCAAGAAAACTCCAGGTGCCCTCTGCACAATCTGCACCTGGGACAGGAGGGATCCCCCTTCCTGGGGGAGCAGGGCTGCTGGTGCCCAGGTGGGAAACAATAGGGACTGATTCTTTCTGAGCCTGCTGGGTGCCTGCTAAGAGAGTTCTCCCTCTGCCTCTCTGGGTGATGAGCTCAGGTCTGGTGAGAAGGGCTGGGATGGCACATGGTGCTTGCTGCTGTCAGTGACCACGGTGAGGAGACTAAGCATTCTCTGAAGCCAATTCTGACAAATAGGTGTTGGTTCCTTTTGGAATTCTTTTGTAGCTCGGCTGCTGATGGTGATAAGGGCTGTTTATGGCACTGCTGTGCTATAGCTATCTGATTGCACTGCAAAACTCCTTCACTGGATCCTCCCACACACACAGAGGTACCAGCAAACCCAAATGTGCTGCCTGCCTGTTGCACTGACATGACTCATGGGAGGAGGCCACTGGGCAGGCAGCAAGCGCTGAGCTCTTGGGACGTGCTCCTGCTGCTGCTGCCTTGCCCTGTGACCTTGGGCACATCACTGGCCTGTGCTTCTGGATTTGCCAGCAACAAGCCACAGCTGTGGCTCTTGCCCAGCTCTTTGGATGGCTTTGCAATCTCTGCTGAAATATTATTCTTGGCATTTTATAAGTAGCGGTGTGTTTTAGTAAAGGTTTGGGACCTTTAGCACCTCTTGATCACTTCCCGTGCTGTGGGTTAACTTATGGTCCCTTTGGGACCACAACTGATATGAGGGCTGTGCACATCCTGCAAGGCAGTGGGCTGTGCCCTGTTGGGCTTCCAGGGTTTTTCCCAGTAACCAAGCAGCTCAAAGCATGGCTTGCTATACCCAAATGCTGGCCCATGGCCCTTAGAAATGGCATGATCCTCTCACAGCTCAATGAGCTAGGCCTGAGGTGCAGGGCTGTATCTTCTGTCAGCATGTTCTGTGACTGGTGTGATTTGTGCCAAAAGCTCCCCTCTTGCTGCTTCCTTGTCCAGCCCTGTGCATCCCAGCCTCAGCTTTGTTTTGCCTGCAAGGCAAGAAAAGGAGCCTAGGAGCCTTGTCAGTGCCCTCTGCCATCTGTTTCACCCCACAGATGCTACCTGATAGTGATCTGCAGTTGCTTCTACAGCCCTTTGGTAGTAGCCAGTGGCTCGGGAGCTTGGTACCACTTGTTGGTCAGAGGCTTCCTAGCCCTGGCTGCAGCTCTGCCTCCCAGGCATGGCCAGCTCTGCTGCTCTTTTCATTGAGGGTTGGGTTGTTGGTTTTTTTTTTTGGTGGCTTTTTTGTTTTGGTTTTGTGTATTTCTTGTTTTTTTATTGTTTGGTTTTGGGTTTGTTTGTTTGCCTTGCCCAGCCTCTGTATTGACTGAGGAATTAGATGTGGTGGGATCCAGGCATAACTGCATACCAGTCTCCCCAATTCAGGTCTCTCTCCTGGTGCACAGGACCCTAGCTTTGGAGATGTGAGCAGCAACGGAGGCACAGGAGGAGGAGGAGGATGGATGATGAAGCCAGATGGAGTGATGTACAGGTGTACCTGTGGCTGCAAGACCAGTATTTTTGGACTAGCAAATCAATGGAGTGCACAACTGAGGTTGAAATGCTGTCATCTGATCTGTGAATTCCCACTACTTCTTTTGATTTTACTTCGTGCATTTTGATAACACTTCTATGCTGTCTGAAGCTGATGTGAGGCAGGAAACCTGGGGCTGTAGGCTTGGCTGGCCTCAAGCCATGCTGTTGTGCAAAAACTATCTGTGAGGCCTCTGGGGAGCTCTGGGTAGGATTTGCTGGGCTCTACAAGTGTTTATCTGAAGATGCTTCATCATGGCACACAGGAGTCTTGCCTGCTCTTGGTGAGGGGCCAGGGGGTTGCTTTTCACCCTGATATGGCACCCAGGGTTGGAGGCCCTGTCATCATCTCTCCCATGGTGCAGGGAAGAAGCCATATGGAAATCTTGTTTCTAAGGTGAAGAGAATAATGTTCTTGATCTTGAGTGTAAACTCATATCCTGAGGCTGCAGAGCAGACTAGATGGCCTTGAGGGTGCAAGGATTGTGCTGGCCAGGAAAGCTACCTCTCCTCTGGGCCTCATCAGGTGTGCAGTGAGCATTTGGAGTGCACAGTGTTGATATTTACATTAACTATGCTATTTATACCTCCCACTCTGGTTAGCACTGCTAATTGGTTGCAAATGGATTTATACTTTCCTAAACAGCTTTATCAGTACTGCTCTGCATTTCCATTGAAGCTGGATCCTGTGGTACAAACCCTTGCCCAAGAGAACATCCCTTAAATTCACTCCCTGAAATGTCTGTTCTGCACTCAGCCTCTCCCTTTGAAACTGGCCTGGCACAAGGTGTCTAATGTGACCAGTATTATGTTTGTGCTTGTTCAAAGGCAAAGGTTGAAGCTGTCAGTTGCCCTGGGGATACAAGACTGAAATGTGTGAATAATCCCTTCTGCTACCTCCTGCCTACTAGAAGGTAGCCATCTGGTTTGGGTGCTGCAGGTCTGTGCAGTGAGTGTGGCCTGTGAGTAGGTGTCACCCCAGTGTGACCCATGAGTGATGGCCTTTGTCTCTTCTCTCTTGGTCCAGCTCTGCTGGGGTGAGAAGGGGGCTGGCACTGGTCTTGTCAGGAGCAAGGTTCCCCTTGTTATGGCCCTCCCCTGTTCTGAGTAGCTACAACTCTCCAGGGAGGAGAAACCCCAGTGAACTCCTGGGTCAGGCCAGGTTTGGCAGGCTTTGCATCAGTGTTGCAATGAGTGATTGAAACTGGCTCACAAACTGGAGATATTCCAGTTGCCTTTCTGTCTCCAGCATGCACCCTGAAGAGGGAGACCAGAATCTATCCTGATGGCAAGTTAACTTGGGATGTGAGGAACCAGTACCATCTATCCCCATCATTTTCTGAGCAGCTGACAGCCTGTTGGACCATGGAGAGCCCTTGCAGGGGGTTTGATATGTAAAATGGAAATTTTCCCTAGACCATCCCAACCCCAGCACCTCAAATTCCTGCTCAGAGCTTTCTCTAGTCTCAGAAAGCTGGGGAAGTAGAAATGAGCAAAGACTGGCATTTGGGCATGAAAGCTTTATGACAGATCCTGATGAATGCAGCATGTTTGCCTCGTTATTTTTGTTGTTCCTAAATCATCCTCCCTGCTACATGGTGATCCACTAAGCATAATTACCCAGTAATCTCTAGGCACATGTGGTTACAAGGTGTTTACCAGCAAACTCTATTAAGTCCCTGTGTAATTAAAGAGGAATCACATGGTGCTGCACATCTGCGGGAGCTCCAGCTCTGCCCTATAGAGCTCATCAGGACAGGGTGATTCACCAGGTCTCCCCACCCAGTAGGGCAGGACCTGCTGATGAGGACATGGTGTTTCTCTCGTGTTCAGAAGTACAGTGAACCTGGAGGGAATCAGCCTGTCAGTGTGATGAGCAGTGTTAGTGTCTTCTTTGTGAGGAGGCTCTAGTTATTGCAGGGATGATGCTAGGCCTGGGAGGTTATGGTACAGATGAGCCTTTTCAGTCATAGCACTCACAGTTCCTGGTCAGCACTGGTTCCTCTTTCATCTTTGCAATGCTGGAGGCTGCTACAGGCCTGCAGCAAACTGTGAACAAAGCACAGCTCCAGTGAGAAGCCCACCGAGATGCTGACTAGAGCGGTGGTGCTGCTGCCTAGTCCTGGGGTGATTGGTGGGGTGGGCATTGGCTCTGGATAAGCCCTCGTGCTCCTCATCCCTGCTTCACCAAGAGCTGCTGGATGGGCTCTTCATGTGCAGTAAGGCAATGGGAAAAGAGAAGCCTCCAAGCAGAGCTCTTCCTGCTCTGGCAGGTTATTGTTGAGGAGACTTGGAGGAGGAAGAGGAGAGATTTTGGAAAGGCCAGAGTAGATTCAGAGTTCAAGATGTTGGGTGCAGGTGGGACAGAAGAAAGGAGGCACACAGATGCAAGGCAGTCTTGAAAGAGATGAAAAGCTACCTTCCTAGTATGTTCTCTCCAAACCTAGCCATGAACATAGTGTCTGTGCTTCTGAATGAAAGGCTCTAGCACTGTTTTGTGAAATCTGAGCACCAGGCTCCCACCCATGTTTTTCTCTGCTCAATTAACATCCAGCCTGACTCAGCTGCCACATCTAACTTCATAAAAATTGTCCCCTCTGTTTTCCTGGGCAGCCTAGCAAAGAGACAACCATCCATTGCTCTCACTTTGGTGCCAAGAAAATCGAGCCCAGGCAGCTTCTCTCTGTCCTCAGGCTGGTGGATGGACTCTGTCCTCTCACCGAGCTTTGTTCAGGCTCTCCTGCAAACCATCTTTCTTGGCAGCTTGCCCTTTGAAGAGCAGAAGCCATGGGAAGTGGGCCCTGCAGGCCAATGAAGTGCAAGCTGCAAAGGCAATTGAAGCAATTGCATTATTTCAAGGGCCTACCATGCTCTTAGAAAATAAATAGCAAGTTTTCTAATGACAAAGTGATGATTGGTTTAGCCAGATAATTGTATTTCTGATGCCAGCAGGATGGACTAATGACGCACTGTCCTGTTATCAGTAAGGAGTTGTTGTAGTGCTGCCTTTGCTCTCTGCAAAACTGTGAAGGAGTGAAGGCAAACCCACCAAGTTCCTGCCAGACCCTGCAGTCCTATCGTGATGGTGCCATAATGAAGTGTTTGGAACATCTAATTAGATATTTTTAGACTAAATACATGAGTGCCTCTGTAGTGAGCACTACAGCACATCCAGAAAGCATCCTGGGGGTAGACTGGTGATGGCAAAGAGGCAGAGAGTAATGGTGGGGAAGAAGAAGGCTTTGCAGGATGAAAGGGGACTTAGAGTGACCACAGTAGCTGTAGGGAAAGCAGAGCCCAAGTGCAGATATTTCAGGCCCAGGGAATTTGCTTATGAGCAGCTCAGGGCAAGTGTGGCAGGGTGACTGGCAGCCTGCAGCAGGGAAGACTGCTCTTGCTTGGAGGACACACAGGCTGTGCCAAGTCCTCTTGTGCCCAGCATCTCTGCCTCTTGAGTCTGTACGCACAGTCAATCACTGGTGAAGTAGAAGAGCTTGAGTGCAGTGATGCAGAGCCCTGATGTATGTGCCTTGCTTTCTAGAAAAGGGCTATCTAAAGCTTTAGGGGACCAAACTGATCCGGTGTAGCAGCAAACTCAGGTGCACATTTGCCATTTATTTGATAATGGCTCAGTTTTGGTAGGCCATGGTTTAAGACTGACATTTTTCAGTTCAGATCTAGTCCCCTGAATGCTTTTTCAGTATCAGCCATAAGCCCTGGCCTGGGAATTGATGTGCCTCCTGCTGCCTGGGGCGGAGGTCTGAATGAAAGGAGCTGGTACTGTGGTTTCCTCATGCAGCCTGTCTGGCCTTCCTTTCTTCTTACTTTTTCTATATTTGCAAGGTCCTCTGGGCCCTAAGCATCACTTATCTTTCTGTTCATGGATGTTTTACTTCACTGCCATTTCAAATTGTTGTGTTTCTGAGACTTGGACAACTGAAAGTTCTTAGGCATCTCTAAGGAATGGGATAATGTAAGGGGGAGCATGTGCTTGAGGGTTTGGAAGCATCCTGTTGGTTTCTGTATTCTTGGCAACAAGTGGCACATTTTGGAGAGCGCTGCACTGTCATGGGGCAAGAAAGGCTTTGCCTGTGCAGTGCCACTCCCTGAGCCCTTCCTCAGCCCAACTGAAGTCCATTTCAAAATGAATTTAAGTTTCAGGGCTTGACCTATTCTCACAGTAGTGAATAATAAAACTTTCTCAGATAGTCACAGCCAGGCTGCAGTCTGCTGCTGGATGGGACAAACAGAATCTAGACCAGTGTTTGCTCCCCAACAGCACGTGCCAGCCTCTGCAGTTCAGCACCCCTCAAAAACATTAGAACATCTCTCAGGAGAGTGTCTGCCTGTCCTTCCCAGCATCTGTTTTGAACTGGCTGACCTTCTTGCTGCTTTTCTCCTGGCATCCATCACCCTGCCAGCCCTGGGGACCCCTTTGTGCAGAGGAGTCCTGGGGAGGACTGCCCAGCCTAGAGGTGCTTGCTTCTGAAGAGGAGCTATTTTTAAAGCAGCTGGGGAACTGGGTGGGTTGGTCCCTGGCTCAGCAACACTTGCTGGGACATGTCAGGTGCCATTGTGGAGATCTTCCAGTTGCAGCTGCTCCCCAGCCTGGATTCTCAGTGGAGACAGGGAGGGTCCCAGCAGAGTGGCTGGCCCAGGGCAGCTGTGTTTCACCTCCTTGTCAAGGACTATTCCCTGCTAAAAGCTAAACCAGAGGAGGGAAGGAAGCTGTGTGAGAAACCCATTTCTGCTGCCTGTCAGGGGGGCTGCAGCTCAACCAAACCCCAGGGCTGTGCGAGAGGGGCAACTGCTTCCTCCCAGCAGCCTCCCTGGGAAAGCAGGGTCTTCCTTGCCTAACCATGAGGCAGGACTGGGTTGGGGCTGCCTGTTGGCCTCTGCTGCCCTGTCTGTTTCCTGCTGCACTGAATCACTGAGTGCTCTTCCTGGGTAAAATAACTTCTGTCTGGCTTGGCCACAGTGGTGCCCACCTTGGACAGTGAGTGGCTTTCTCAGCAGGCTGGTGTGGTGGCAAGTTTTGCATCAGCACTACATGAGGTCTCTGGGCTGCCAGAAAGGACCTACAGCAGGTCCCCACGGTTTGTGCTTGCCCTGCAAATGGGAGATCAATGGTCAGGTGCCAAATGCAGCAAAGGCATGGAAAAGATCTCCTTGCCTGGCTCAAAGACATGGGGTCTGGGGCAGGCAGATGTCCCAGAGCCTTTCTGGAGGTGGTGCAAACCCCAGTCACTCTCAGCACCTAGCTCATGAAGGGCAGCTGCATGTACAGGGCTGTGGGAGCCAGGTCCAGGCATTCCTGAGCAACCCAGTGCCAGCTTCTCCTGCCATCTGAGCAGTCAGCTCTGCTCCAGATTTTCCCTCTCTCTGCTCACATCGCAGCAGTCCTCAGGATGTGAGAGTACAGGCTTCCCTGGTTCTCGTCTGCACTCGGATCACAGTGCTGCTCCCTGCCAATCCTTCCCTCCCTCTGCCTTGGCTGCTCAGTTGGGGACTGTGCAGTGCCCATCCCCATCACCCTGCTTCCCCCTCTGCCTCAGCACCTTCAGCATCAGCTTCTGGTCCTCAGAGGATGAAGAAGGTGGAGCAAGGTAAGATGAGCTCCCTTTAACCTCCTCTGGCCTACAAATAGCTGCATTACCCAAGCTTTGTTTGAGTGATGCTACCAAGCTGGGGCTCCTGCAGACCTGCTGCCTGTCAGACATGCCCAACACTTGGTGACAAGGGCTCTCATAGGTCCTGTCGGTGACATGCAGCATGTCATCACATTAGCACCCTGTGGGACACCTCTCAGGTTATGCACAGCCTAATCCCAGCTGGCAGCTGCTGATGCTGGTGTCCTGTGGCTGGGTCAGGGTGCCCGTGACTTGCTGCCAGCAGCAGCCAGACAGCTTGCCCTGGAGAGCCCTCCCCTGCAGTAGAGATTAACAACCTGCCTTTGGCTTCTGCCAAGCTGGGTTGGTGTGCAGGTGGCATGGAGATGGGCCAGGCAAGGGAGTGTCTTTGGTATGTGTGTCAGGTATCTGGGCAGACCTTTTGGACAGAAGGGGAAGGCAGCTCTTCTGTAGAGAATAACCAGATCAGGGAGATAAGTGGTTTTTTGTGGTGCTGGTGTGGTCCCTAAATGCTTCTTGATTCTTGCTGTCCAGGGTGAGCTGGAGGCTGGGATTGATTGGTAAGTCCTTGGTCCTCCCTAGCTATCCAGGCTGTCACCAGAGATTCAGTTCTCAGGGTAGACTGTGACTTCTGCTAAAAGCACCAACATATCCCCCACCTCTTGACCAGCATGGAGGCAGGCAGTATAGCAGCTTGCATATGCATGGGCACATAGACAGAAATGACCATCTTCTCAGCAAGGAAGGCCTTCTTCATCTGGCAGCAGATGCTGTGGCACAAAGTGGGATGATCCCCAGAACAGAGACTTTTTTTTTTTTTCCCCATGAGCAAAACCATCCCTTCATACACCCACAGATGCTGCTTGAGAGGACTTGCACTGTTGCCCCACCATCTGGCCTGGCTGCCCCCTTGGGAGAGGAGTGGGTTGGATGTGATCCTTCCCTGCTGGGATGGGAGGTGCCCGGCAGTGCTGACCTGGTGGGCTGGCCAGGGAGAAATAAGGGACTGAGCTTGGATGTTCTCCCCTTCCCTGCTTCTGAAAAAAGAAAAGTGCCTGCCTGCATGGTGAGTTGTGTGGTGATGACTGCTCGTGATGGGTTACATGTAAAATCCCTCACATCCCTGAGGATGCTACGAGTTGAAAGCTCTGATGACATTTTAAAAATAGAAGGGGAGAGAATAAGATGGATAGGTAGGTGGATCCCTAATAGGAACAGAAGAGGAAACAGCTATAGAGGGAATGGAAAGACTTCAGTGAACGGCATGTGAGTGATTACTGAGGGAGGGGGTGGTGTGGTCATGCTGAGCTGCATGCCCAGCAGGAATGGGAAACCCTATAAAAAGCCTGTCTGTGAGATATGTCCCTTGCACGTGCTGGGGAGAGGGATGGGGTGAATATCAGCTTGGGCTGTCTGTCTTGTGGGTGCTCAATGCATTCTAAGAGTAGCCATTAAATAGTCTGGGACTCTTGGCTGGCTGCTGCTCTTCTGTGATTTCCCCAAACAACTCCAGGCTCATGTGTGCTCCTTTCCTACCTCAAGGCTCAGGTCTTGCCTGAGAACTGATGGATGAGTTTGGACCTGGCCCTAGCTTTTTTCCAAGGTGGCCTTTCCCACATGGGCTGTGCTCCAAGGAAGATGCTTAGAGCTGCCTCTCTGCTCTGTCTTCCGACTTTCTGCTGCCTGACAGCTTGCAGCACCCAGAGGCAAGATTTAGTGGTGGTGGGTCACTGCTGTGGCTGGGTGAGGGTGCAGTTCCCCAGTGCCTGGCTGGGGCAGTGGTCCTGGAGCTGCTGGCAAGAGGTCCCTTTAGCAGAACAGCCCTGCTCTGCCTTGTGTCACTGCCAGCACAGCATCTCTTCAGTCCTGGGAAGTGGCTCCAGGCCCTTCCCTGTACTTGTAGCAGTTCTCCCCATCACTCAGGGAAGATTACACAGAGTGTCTCCAAGAAATGCTAATTGCTTTGGCTTGTGCTTGGTACAGCAGAGCCACTGGGCACTCAGAGCTCTTAGTCAGCTTAGAGATCTGCCAGATCCTTCCTCTCCTTCCTCTGGAGAGCCAGCAGAGCTCTGCTCTGGACACTGCTGCTTCCCACATCCCTGAACCCCAGCTGAGCTCCAGGCTTGCACTCAAGCTTACCCAGTCCTGTGGTCCCACATACCCAGGAGCACAAGGTGTGGTGTGTTCATTCTGGGGTGTTGCAGCTTCATGGTGAAACACCCCAAACTCAGCCCCAAGAAGTCACAGTGCAGGATTGGGTGAACCCCTTGCACTGAAGGGATAACAAGAGTTTTCCCATCCTGAAGGATGAGGATGGAGCTTGTGCTGCAGCAGAACCCATCAGCACTGTTCTACCATCTGTCCTGCTGGACCCTTCAGCTGCCGCTGCCCACTCCCTGCTCTGCCACTGGCAATTAAAGCTCTGCGTAGCCAGGCTGGTTTGGTGCAGGGTGCTGGGAAGCATTCCTTGGCTTTACCCTTACTGGAACTGCAGGGGGAAAAAAATGCTGCTAACAAGACTCCTCTGTCAAATTTGCCAGCCTGTCACATGCAGGCTGCCTCCCTCTTGGTTGCTTGTCTTTTTTTCTTCCTCATCAGCAGGGCAAATATCCATGGAAGCAGAGGCTGGTAATGGGTTAACCCTACCCATCTCCAGCCTGAGGAATGGTGAAGCTGGACAGCGTGTGCTGGCCTCTTGCAAGATTGCCACTCATCTGTTAGCTGATCTCACTGTGTTTCTCAAGCCCACATCTTATTTTAATACTGTAGCATGGGAGCTAAAGTGCCAGCCCAGCCACCCCCTGTGGGTGCTGAGGTATCTACCCTACTTCCTTTGCCTGGGGCAGCCCCTAGCCTGGGGAGGGTGGAATGTTGCCTCCTGCCCTGGCTGGCTTCTGCTGACTCTCAGAACCATCTCAGCTGGTCTGAAATATCTTCTGGAGGAGAAGCGGGTGGTGCAGAGCCAGCAGAATGGTCCTTTCTGACAAGTGTCTGTTACCCTTCCCAAGGCAGGGGTCCCAGCTTTTGTCTCACCTGCCCTTTGCTGGGCTATGTGAGCATCTTGTCAGTGTGTGGCAGAGCACAGGCTTGTCCAGAGAGGTGATCTGCGTCTGCTCCTGTCCTTGCTCCTCACTTTAGGTGGCATAAAGGGTCTGGTTTGGGAAATAATTCTCTTCCTTGACAGGCAGGATTTGGCTCATTTAAGCCAAAAGTGTGCATGACAAAGCACATCTTCATTTTCCCCCACTGAAAGGGGACTTGTTCCCTGGAAAGTGCCAGCTCTGCTGGGCCTGTTGATTGCCTATTAATTGTCACTAATGAGGAACTGGGAGATATGGCTTCCAGAGGCTATTGGGGACAAACTCACTTAGGCTGGGGAGGGAAATCTCAGTAGGGAAGGGAGCTGTGACCTCAGTGCAGCCAAGTTGATCTGCGTGAATGGGTTTGTTACTGGATAATGCCCCAGTTCTAGTGCCTGTGGCACGGGGCAGCAGTGCTTAGCCCTGGCTTCAAAATGGAGAGCATGGAGGGTTAAGAGGATCTCTGGTGCTTATTGTACAGATGGATTTATTTACGTGTATATATAGCAGGGAAGTGGGATGGGGATGGCTAAACCCACCCTGTCTGTGAGGGAGGGTTAAATATCTGGCTGGCCCATGTGGGGAGCACAGGGCTGTGGGATAGCAGGACCTGATGCCAGAACTTGGCTGTTTGCCTTTGGTCTGATGGCTGGAGGCTGTTTATTTCCCCAGCCCTGATGAAAGGCACCAAAGGCTTTTAGCAGGAGACAGCAAGGTCTGTCTGCTGCTTCCCATGCTGGCAGCCCACCCTGCCTTTTGAAGTTGGGTTTCTGGGCGTACGCAGGAGCTGAGAACAGGAGCGTGTGAAGGAGGAGGGGAGAAGATCACGTCTGTGCTGAAACCCCTCATATGCTTCAGGGGAGTTCATTGCTCTGGATGTGCCCTGTCCTGCCATGTCCTCCACCAGCACTGAGCCTGCTTGGCCTCTGTGGCCCCCGTGGCTGGACTGCCCCATGTGCCACCAGCAGAAGCTCTTGATGTGGCTGGAGGGGATATTAAGCCCCTGTAGAGTGCTGTTCTGTGTGAGCACCAGTACAGAGGTGAGCTTTTACCTGTGGAGACAGCCCTGTGCTGCAGTGGGAGCGAGTGCTCCTCACCCACAGCAGCAGCTTTCTGGGTACCCATGGCCTGCTGAGCTGCTCCTGTAGCATCTGTGTGAATTCTGTGGTTTCTCTCCTCTTTGCTAAAATGGCTGAGTTGTTTCCCTCAGTGCTATTCCCAGCAGTTTTTTCAGGTTGTTTTTTTTTTTTCCCTTCCTGCCAGGCTTTCATGTACCATCCCTGTACATGTACCCAGTCATCCCTGCTGCCCTCTCCCCAGGTAGCTGGTTGTTCCTGTGATGGGTGGGCTGAGGCACCACCCCAGTACTCACTGTCTGCCTGCAAGAGGCTCTTTCTGTGTTTACCATCCAGCTATTGTAAGGATGGCTCAGTAGAGGGGGAGATTCCCTTTGGGATTTGTTATTTCATTAGAATAAGCAGCCAAGTGGGACGTTATTTTCCATTCCTGAAAGAGGTTGTAGATGCTGCTTTTTGACCCAAACCCTGATGCCCATTTTTTTTAATTCTCTGCCTTTAATGAAGTAGGATGGAGAAGTGACAGTGGCGTGTGCTTAGGCAGCAGATGCAGCTCATGTTCTTGTGGCACTAGGGTTTATATCAATATATTGTGGTTGCATCTCTGCCTTCTACCCTGGCCTTGAATTAAGAAATCAGGTGAGCCCCAAGCCATGTGACAAAGTGGACTTTGACCCCAGCTGCCTCTGGGCTCCTTTTGCAACCAGCCATGAAGATGGCCCACCATTGTGGGCTTGTGGTTGCCTATTGATCTGAAGGACACTGTGATCTGTTTGAGGACCTTGGTGGTCTAGCCTCTGAAATGCCTTCTGGGGTCTTGGGGAATGCAGGTAGCCCTGCCCAGCAAGCAGCAGGATAAAGGTGGCTCAGCTGTGCTGAGAAATGGGCCTGGACCCCAAAACAGGGCTGTAGTGGAGAGCAGGAGTGTGGGCAGCCTTGAACTAGCATGCTGTGAGATGTTCTGTGACCCAGGGGCTGGTCCGGTCCATCTGTGCTAGTGGAAGAAGGAAGGTGCTGAAATACCTGGCCAAAGACTCTTACCTATCCATCACCTTAATGGATCTCTTGAGTTAGGGATTTGAGAAGTGCCTCAGGGTGTGGGAAGCACTCCATGTAGCCTCCTGTGTCTCTTAGCAGGGTGCTGCCTGCCTGTGGCCCAGCAGGATTGCAGGCTGCCAGCCTGGGAACATGTCTTGGAGGGACCATTTCCTGGGACAGTTTCCATAGGGCTGATAGACAAGTCTCAGTGGTGCCCTCTGCACATCCTGGGTCACCTTGTTGAAGATCATCCCAAGGTGAGCAGCCCAAAGGCAGCTCTCTTCCACTGCTACCACCTGTGCTTCCCCACCCCATCACTCCCTCCTGCCCCAGCCTTTTCTCCATGACTTTAAACTGTTTCCTTTTTTTTTTTTTTCTTTTTCCCCTGATTCACTCTCCACCCTTTCTTCTGTTTCCTTTTTCTCTATTTCTCTGATGTCAGCTTTGTTCGCCCTGACTGCATACTAGGGTTGCCATGGTGACTACCAGAGCATCTCTGCATCCCAGAGTAGTGGTCCTGAACTTGCCCTGGCCATGGGAAGTGGCAGGGCACCCTCCTGCCCCTCATAGGGGGCAGCTGATACCTCCTCCCAGGGATGGAGTTCCATGAGGACATCCCTGTGATGCATCTTGTCCCGGGAGGTGACAGGTTGGAACATGGAGAGGCCCCTCACCACCTCAGTATGGGGCTGTGCAGCACCCTGTGCAGAGGGCTAGGGGAGGAACTGGCAAGGCTGGCTGTGTGGCACAGCTTTAATTGCCTCTTGCAGCCAAAGCTGTTAATCCTCAATAAATATTTCGGTAATGAGAGCGCTACTTCAGGAAAATAGGAGCTGCTGCAGCAAAGGCAATCACTTTAGGCTTATTGGGGCACCACCACCTGTCAGCAGAGAGGAGTATAAAACTGTCAATGCAGAGCTGTGCCCTGTTGCAGAATATGTGAACTCTTTCCTCTTATTTCTTGGGAATAAGCTTCTTTTCCCCATCTGAGGAGCCATGCTATTTCTGTTCTTGGTATCATCACCTGCTGCCACCCAAGTGGCTGCAGTGACTTGGTCTTGCCGTGGCCAGGCTTAGGGCCCCAGAGTGCAAAGTGTCCTGTGTCTTTGGGCAAAGTCATCTGGATGCTGAATCTAGACTTTGTCCATGATGTGGAGAACTAAGGCTGGCAGTGGGGACTTGGATGTGTCCCTTGGCCATGGTCTGGTGTTGGAGGACACAAGTGGAGCCGTGTTTGGAGGCAGTGTGTGGCTTGTGGCCTTCTGGTGCTGATTTGCAGATGACAATATATCTTTTCAGTATTTGTCAGAGCTTCTGTGCCCCTCTCATGAGATAATTAGGATGACGTGTTATTAGCTGATTACTAAGGAAACACATTTAGTGAGGATTTATTCTGGAAACAACTTTAATCTCCTGCATAGTTGCTAAACCCCCATAAATAATCTGATTTTGATAATCAATTGCTTTTGCAACCCCTCCATAAATCTCAATTAAATGCACATTTAATTTAATTCATATAAAGTTGCCAAATTTGCTTGTACGTTTCTGTCCTGCTGTTTGCCTCAGGCAGATGTCTGTGTATGTACAAGCTCAAGTCTGTTTATCAGGCAGCCTGAAACCAGAACATGGTTTGCCAAGGCGGAGCAGTTGCAGGAAGAGCGATGCTCATCTCCTGTGGTCCCACATGGAGAACCCAGCACATCCCTGCTTCCCGCTGCCAGTGCTGCTCAGACATGGCTATGCAGGGCCCTTCCCTGGCTGCTGTCTCTGCTGGGGTTTGCAGGGAGGGCAGCAGGAGCAGCTGAGGGACACTGGTCACCTGGACCACCCTTGGCTTGCCCGAGGTACCTAGGTGTGCTGGGAGAGGCAGGGAGCAGCCGTGCAGTTGCCAAAACCCATGCAGAGGTTTCAGCAGTGCCTGATGAAGGCTGAAGCTGCCTGGGATGGAAATGGAGCCTTGTTGGGCTTGGGTAAGTCCTGACCACCCTTGGGCTAGCTGTAAGTGCTGGCAGGTGGGTAAGAGGGAAGAAGCAGGGGCCTGCTCCAGGAAGAAGGCAGCTGGCTCTGGTCTAGCAGGACGTGGTGCTGGCAGGTTCCTAGGGAGCTGGAGGGAGGTTGTAGGCATCAGCTGGGCTCAGTTTGTTGCTGGGACCTTGGTTTATTTTATCTTTTTGTTTTTGCAAACAGCACACGGCTAGCTGCAGTGGAGTGCCCTCCAGAGAAGGCAGAGATGGGATTGTGGCAGTGTTCTGGTGCCCCAGAGCACAGCAAACCTCCTGCTGCCTTTCATGGTATGGGGTTTGGCCCTCGCCTGTGCTGCTTAGGTGCTGATGCTCTTTGGAGTGCAGCCTCCCCATCCCTGCTGGGGCACTGGGACTGGCAGCTTGGGCTGCGATGATCTTGGTGACAGGGACTGTGCTAGGGGAGCCATAAAATAAATGATGAAGCTGTTCAAATTGCTGAGAAGACGTCTACTAAGATCTCCTCCTGAGCCTGGCTGGAGCCCAACCTGCTAATTATGGTGGTAGGGGAAATACACAAACATACAGATGGCAAGAAGAACAAAAACTGCTGTCTTTTAATATCAAAAGCTTAGTTTCTGGCCAACTGAAACCGACACATGGCAGAAGCTAAATGCTAACAGCTTTGGGTGAGATTAGAGCACCTTGGCAGCCTGAGCAGGAGCTCTTGGAGCCCTTGTGGAGCCCAGAGGGGGATCTATCTCTCCCAAGGCAGTGGCATGGACCCCAGCTTGCAGCAGCTACAATCAGAATGAGGTCAACCTAGGGTGGTGGCTGGCTGTGCACACCTACAGCGTGCTAGGAGACAGCCACAGGCAGGGCTTGAAGCTGCAGGCTGCCGAGAGCCCCACGCTGGCTTTGCACCAGGCATGGCATGTGACTGCTCCAGCCTGCTCTGTCCCACATTGTCCTACAATGCATCCCTGCATTGGAGGGAGGGAGTTTCCTCCCCTTGAACACACCTATCACCTCTGTTATGTGGGTTAGGGCAGTGGCTTGGAGAGAGGCCTCAGATGCTACCATTGGGCACTTGTCACTGCTGCTGGCTACCCTCTCATTGCGCTGTTCAGGGCTCTGGTGGAAGAGGAGCACCCCGTCCAGGGTGTCCTGTCTGTTGTCCCCTACGGGGCCAAAGGGCTGTGTTGTCTGAAAGATGCTCTGTCCCACAGGGTGTTACCATAATGCAGGCACTAAGGATGGGTGGGTGAGATGGACATCAGGCAGCAAGGGGTCTGTGAGCCTCTGTGCCTGTCTGGTGCCCTGTGCCATCCTGCAGTGCTTGAAACCCTGCAGTGTCATGGGAGCACTGCACCCCACCACCTGCACAGCCCTGGGACCCGCTGTGCTCCCCTGGCTGCCATCATGTGCATAGCCAGGTGTCTCAAATAAGCTCTGTGGGGGGTGGGTACAATCTTTTTAAGGCCATTTAAAGGCTCCATTTGCTCCCTTTAACAGAATTAGAGTGGGGATCACAATAGATTAGGAAGAGCAGTAAACACCCTCTGTGCTGCACCAGGGGTGCTGGGGCTCTGCAGAGCCCTTCTCTGAAGGAGGGTTTGTGGAAGTTTTGTGAAATGCTCTGTTAGTTGACTGCAGGTGTATGTTTTGCCTCTTCCAACCCTGTGGTTTGCAGGCAGATTGATGGTTTTTAGGACACTAAGGGGTTGTGTCAATGCCCTTCGTGCTGCAGCTCAGCGCTGTACTACCCCTGTCCCTGGAGCACAGCTGATGAGATCCCAGTTGGTTTAGAAAACACCTTCCCAGGATATTAGAGTAGATAGAGGAATTTGGAGCCTGTCATGGAAGCTCTTGATGGTATTTTGCTGCTAACCCTGAGCTGTAATTCATCCTCTGGAATGGGACTGGCTGAGAGGTGGCTGGTCTTGAACCTCCTATCCTTCTGAGCACGTGCTGATGGCATTGAGATTGCTCTGTAACATATACTCCTTCTATTCATCCTATTTATGGGGAGATTGTCCCCTCTGTGACGCCAAGGCTTGCTTTGCCAGCTGTCACCTCCAGTCCAAATTCCCATTTCATTGCATTAATATCTATACAGTGTCGCCAGTTAGAGATTTGATTTCAGGTCCCTTCCTGATGTTGAAGGAGTTAAAAATAGCAAATCCAGTGCCCCTCATTCCCTGGCTATGACGCAGTCTCGGGTTGGAGTTACAATGCCAGTGTGAATGTGGTTTAAAATAAAACAAGTGAGTGTACCATGCTCTGCAGAATGGGAGAACAAGCTCCAACCTGGAGAAATGACATGGAGGAGTCTCTGGTCTTCTAACCTGTGCTGGCAAAAGGCAAGAAATGCCCTTACTTGCAGGGATTTATTGTCCAGATAAATGTGCTACACAAAGGGTGGTTAGTGGAGCAGTACAGGAGGCAGTCAGCCCATCAGGGAATCAACTGCTCGTAGAAGAAACCAGGAAGAAATTAGCTCAGTGCATTATGGTTTGGGGCTGTCTTTCTAGAACATCACGTGCAGACCACCTTGCCAAGTATCGGCTGGATGCTAAATGGAACGATCAGGGCAGAGAGGTGCTGAACTCAGCAGTGCTGTGGTCCCTCTGAAATAGCAGAGTGCAGACGCACAGGCTGACCGGGCAGATGCTCTCCCAGAAGTGGGTACCAGACTATAAGCAACAGTTTGCTGCAAGGTGGCAGGTTGCCAGCCTGGCTCTATGTTGTCTAACGGGGCTATTTCTCTGATCTGGTACAGAAAATCCTAAATCCCCACATTTTTCACTCTCAGACACTGCCCTAGTTTAAAAATGCTGGCTCCTGGCTTGCTTTGTAATATTTTAAATATAGAATCCTTTATGTTTTTGATGTATGAACCATATGTTTTGAAAACTGCAACAAAATCCATTGGGCTTGTGGGTGGAGGTTAAAGGGAAAAAGCATTTCCATACGGGAAGCCGCAAATACAAAACACAGCAGCAAACAGAAAATCCCTCCATGCATCAGCCAGAAATAAGCTCCTTTCTGTCCTGGCTGTCTCTGGCGTGTTTGTGTGAGGAACCAGCCTGAATGTTTCCATTGTGTCAGCTCCTGTCCCGGACACCCTGGCACTGACTCCACAGTCCCCTCTGAGGCCCAGTGGGAGATGCTACCACGTCGGAGACCATCTGACAGCTCCTTTGCCCTTTCTCTTCCTCAGAAAACCCCTTTGCCACTTTCTGGGTTGTTTGTGTTTTATGTCTTTTTCATCTGGGATGGTTTCCTCCTGCTGAAGCTTGCTCAGGCTGCTGCATCTCTGGCTGGCGGTGGTGGGTGGGCTTTGGCAGGGGAGGGGAGAGTCCCTGAGCTCCATGCACTCCCACACAGCTCTAACTGCCTCCCAGCACTGAACACAGGCTCTATTTAGCAGGAAACTTGGCCTCAGCAAAATGATGAGCTAACGGTTTTCATCATTTGGCCAGGACTTCAAATTTAGTCTCTTCTACCATGCACATCTGCCATCCCTTGACATTAGGACCCAAGGGTGTCCACTTGTGTGGATCTCCTAGCCCTGTTCAGCCTGGTTAGAGCAGAAGATAGCATTGTGAGGGCTGGGGCTGACCTCCAGCCAAGGTGTGTTCCTGCTGTGTTCTTGCTGTCTGGGGCTGCTGGGTGAGCTGTTTGGCTGGCTGTAGCTCACCCACTTGTCATGCCTCATGAATAAAATCTGGGGGAGGAGATGGACTCCAGCCAGAGCCTGGCTGCCAATTAGGCTGCCTCCCTGGAGACCACCCTGCAGGTCCTCTCTATAGCTAGCATCACCCCAGGTGAGCAGGATGGGATGGCCAAGGGCAGCAGTGGAGCTGCTGAGACCTGTCTGGCTATTGTGTGACCCAAAGCTCCTGCTGGGTGTGACAGCTCTGGTTTGACCTTGCAGTTGGAGGATGGGTGGGCTGTATTGGCCACATGTATTGAGGGAGGCGTTGTTATAGGATTGCCACAGTGGAGGAGGGGTGTGGGGAAGCCTTTCACTTTTGCTCTTGTTCTGCAGCATCCCATTTGCACCAGAGATTTGGGGCTGGGACCGTGTCACCCCATGGGATGCACATGACTTGGCGGCAGCAGGGTAGGGGGAGGCTGCTACCAAGGATTTGACTGTTTGCTGCAGCATGGTGTCTTCCGGAGAACATGGGCTCAAGTTGTCCTCCCTCACCTGGGATCTGCCAAGGGTCACCAAGAGCAGCCATGTGTTTCCATGACCACTTAGATGGGGTTGTGCTCAGGCTCAGGCAGAGCTGGAGCCACAGGTGTGTGCTGTGTGTGCAGGATGTGCTCATCCACCTCATGCCCCGGCACCCATCCACAGTTCAGTTGTATCTATAGCAGCTCGAGCAAGATTATTTTTTTTTAAGCTGAACCAGATGTAAGCATGAAATCCCATCTTCAGCCTCTCAGCAGGGATTCCTCGTTGCCTGCCTCAAATAAACCTTTCTGCAGCCCAAAATGCTGATCTCAGTGCTGCACAGCTGCTGGGGAGGTGGTGGCTGATGGGAGCCACAGCAAATGCCAGCAGTGGTCCTGGCAGGGTGTCCTGGCTACAGATAGGCTGGGGATTCCTGTAGGTGTGGGTTGTGGCTGAGACACTGCACAGGGATTTGTGCAGGGGTCAGAGGGCAGGAGTATGTTTGTTGGCTATTGCTATGTCCTCGGCCAGCTTGTTGTTGCTTCTGTGTGTAAAAGGGTTTGTGCAGTGCCATAGGAACCTGGTCCTGTCTCTCTTAGCAGGTGCAGTGAGGGCTCTGGACCCAGAGGGCTGGGATGCACAGCATGAGACTGAGGTATCTTGGCAGTTCACTGTTGGCATCCGCATCTCTCTGAGCTTTGGTATTGTTGTTTATTGCTTTATTGGACCTCCTAAACTGTAGCTGACCCTCTGAAGTGAGAGGCAGTCCCTCAAGAGGTACCTGTTCTGGCTTTCTGGGCCTGGATCCAGCATCTTATCAGTCTCCTGAGTGGAGAGCTGATGCGTGTGCAAGCCCTTCACCAGCTTGTGCCACGCAGCCTGGTGTGCCACCACCATGCCCTGCCTGGCTGCCAGCTCTGCACCAGCTCAGTGGCAGTCCCTGAACAGCCTGGCTGGCTCTTGACCTCAGCTGTGGGAGCTGCAGGGTGCTTTGGGGGGTTCTGAGTCGAGCTGCACATCCTGCAAGAAGTGTCTGGTGGCACCAGAGCCACCAGGTGCCCAATCTGAGGATAAAAGTGCCTTGTGTAGGGACCTCAGTGTGGCTGTGGAGAGCCCAGTGGAGCTGGGATCTGGTCCATCTGTGCTGTAGTGATGCCTCAGGGCCTTGGAGGCTTGCTCATGGGGCCAGAGAAGCTCTGATCTGATCCCCTCCCCCCTGCTGCACCTGATAACTGTGCAAGCCAGTGTGCTTTCCTGGCCAGACTGCTCTTGCTTGGGGTGGGAGACCTGCCAGAGCTGGCAGCACAAGTCACCCAGTAGCCATCAGGGGATGGAGATGAGTATCCCACATGCTGGGGGAAGCATCTGATTTCCCAGCACCGGCAGTCTCAAGTTGTTGTTGGTGGGGCTTAATACCCCTGAAGTGGACCTGGAGAGCAGTTGGATAGCTGAGTGCTGGGGAGCTGCATTAGAAAAGAGCAGTCCTGGTCACCCCAAAGGTGTGCTTGGGACCGGCACAGTCCTCACTGGTGACCTGATGAATCTGGGCTGTGGCAACCGAGAGGCTCAGCCTCCTCTGGGTGCTGCAGCCAAGGCTTTTGATGTGGATGGCTGCCACTCCCCAGCTTCACCATCAGGGCAGCTCCCCCTCCACTGGACCATTTTGTGACTCCTTCCTCGTGTCTGAGTGGGGTGTGAGCTTCAGGGCTGTGACCAGCTAATGCCCTTGTAAACATTTTATGAGGAAGAAGGAAAGTAGCTGCCTGGCTTGCAGAGGTGTGGAACATCCTTGTTTCTGCCTGGGTATGAGGCAGAAAAGGCTGCTCACAGCTGTCCTGCCAAGGGCCATCCTGGGGCAGGACTAAGCACCAGCTCTTGATACCATCCCCTCTGCTCAGTGTAACTCTCTGCTCTGGGCTCAGCACGGCTCCTGCCCTGGGCAGCCATGCATTTCAGCCATTATTAATTAAAATGCAATCCATCCTTTCTCTTCCTCTCCCCAAGACTCCAAGAACTGCTAAAATATTCTCAGGGATAATAGAGAAGGGAATTAAATAGTTACTATGAAATTTGAGCCGTGCCTTTTGGAGATTTATTGCCATTCCTAGAGCCTGCAATTCCCTGTTGAGTACTCCAGCTCCAGTCCCACGCTCTGTGGGAACACGGTGCCTGCCTGGAGCACACCGTGTGGGATCTTGGAGTACACCATGTGGGATCCTTGGGCTGCTGCAGCACGCTCAGCCTGCCTGCGGGTGTGAGGCACTGAGGGATCTCTTCTCCTGGCTGAGCTGCCTACTTCTGACCTGCTGGGTGATCTGCAGGGCTGGGTGGCAGTTCTGGGCTGCAGCTCAGTGGGACAAGCAGCCCGGGTGTGATGCTGTATGGAAGGATAAGGATTGTATTGCTTGTAGAGAGTGGTTCCCCACACAAGAGTGGAGCTGGGACCAGAGGTGGGAACTGGACAGGAGAATTGTGCCTGCAGCTCTGAGCGCTGTGCCCAGTGGGAGGAGCAGCCCCTGCCCTGCCTGGGAGGAGGTGGCTGCTGGGTTTTTGCTTTCCGTCTTCCACATCACCCAGTTCTTCTGTTCCTCCTGCAAATTGCTGCTGGGTAGGGCCATGCACAAGGTGGGGAGCAGCTGGCCCAGTGCAGGGGGGTTGACCCACAGACCTTTCTTAGAGGGGATGAAATGGGAAGAAGTGCCTGGTGCTGTTAGTCATTGCAAAAAAATCCACAAATCCAGGTTGCATCCCAGCGGGGGGGGCAGTGTGGGTCTGGCGCAGGGAGCCAGGCTGTCAGCCTCCCATGTGGCCCCTGCTCACCCTCAGTCTGGGGGTCTGTGGAGCCCAGATCTCTGCTGGAAGGAGGTCCCATGATGTCTGTAGACAGGCAAATGTGTGAGCACCAGGCGGCCCAGCTGCAATTGCAGTTCAAGGAGATCTTGTTGCCATGACAAGCTGTACAGGTATTATCCGGAGAAAAAAAGACCCTGGCAATGCCTGTTGGAGATGGGAGAAAAGCAGCCAGCGCAGAGGGCACATACCACACAACCTCCATGCCAATGGGACTCCAAGCACATGTTGAACTCCTTCTAACACGTTATCTCCCAGTGTTATACCCCCAAGTCCTCCCATCTTGCTCCAGCCCACTCCCAAGCCGCATGATCCGCAGGACCCCATGCATGGGGGAGCACAGCCACGCTTCCAGTCCCTCACCCTCCTCCAGTCCCCACACAGCCATCCCAGCAGGGTGTTTGCAGGAGAGGGAAGGTGTTAGTGAAGCTCTTGAGAGATGCCAGACTCATGTCCACCAAACCCCCTGCTTCTTCATTTATTTAGTAGCAGAGGCTGGTGAGGGATGATTAGAAGGTGATTCTGTACTGGGCAGTGAGTGCTGTTAAAAACCCCAGTGCCTCTGAGCAGGTGCTGCTGCTGGGGTGAGAGCAGCAGTAGCAAGGCTTGCAGCCCAGCTCTGGGCACCCACCCCATGGCACAGATCTGAGTGGGGCTGGGGATGCTCTTTACCCTGAGGCACAGTGTTCATCCTCTTCCTTTGCCTGCTGAGTGGTGGACAGACCTTTTTCCCTGGACAATGAGTCTTGCCTCAGTGGTGCTCTGGGTGTGACTGTCACTGCAAACCTGTGAGTGAGGATGCCACACACAGGCTTGTTCCCTGCGGTGCTCCCTGGCTGCCAGTGGGCTGGGTGGTTGGGGTGTTGGGATGGCATGGTCCCCAGCTCACCAGCTCTGGGGCAGCCCAGGGAATAGCTGTCAGGCTGAGGAAGCTTGTGAGTGTTGCACAGGGCTTCTTGTTGTCATGCTGCTCTTCACTGAGGTCTTTGAATGTTCCTGCAGCTCTAAGAACTAGAAGAGCAACTTTTTCTTCTTTCTCTTAAAAATCTGGAGAAATCACAGTTTTAGCAGTGGGAGCTTTCAGCAAAACAGGGATACTCTGGGGTCCCTCTCCCAGCACACACCACAGTGCTGCTGGGGCTGGGTGGCTGCGGGGGGGTTCCCCAGGGGGTTGCAGGTTTCTGCAAGGGAGGAGCAGAAACTGCTCCCACTTGCAGGTGCCAGTGGGGTCTCTGGGTTTCCCCAGCACGTTCTGGCCCTGCCAGCTCTGCCTGTGCTGGGAAGTAAACATCCTGCAGGCAGCTGCCGGCAGCCAGGTCAGTGTGAGGAGACAATCACCGGCTTCCTCGGCACTCCTGGTTGGAGAATAATTTCCATCGATGCAGCCAGGAACAAACTCTGCAGTGTGAGCAGAGACCTCACTATTCACTGCTCCATCTTTTTTTTTTTTTTTTCTTCTATCCACTTTCTCCTTCTTTCCTTCCCTCTTCACCCTTTGTCTCCTCTGACAGTTTTTGGTCTCCCTTCTCTCTCTTTTTGCAATGGTAGCAGTGTGTTCCACCTTAGCACACGGTCCTGCCATGTCTTTGCTGCTAGCACAAAGCTTTGGCACCTCTTTGGGCACCTTCCCATGGCACTGTCCAGCCATAGCAGCTGCCACTACTTGACGATGTAGTGGCAATGACAGTTTGCTGCTTCCTTCCAGTTCCATCTTGACAGCACCATGAGTACTGTGTCCAGTTTTGGGCACCATGATACAAGAAAGAGATTGAGGCACTGGAGTGGGTACAGAGGGCAGTGAAGCTGGTGAGGGTTTGGAGAACATGTCTTATGAGTAGAGGCTGAGTGATCTGGGAATGTTTATCCTGAAGAAGAGGAGGCTGAGAGGAGACCTTGTTGCTGTCTAGGACAATCTTAAAGGAGGTGGTAGTGAGGCAGGTGTTGGCCTCTTCTCCCTATAACTAATGACAGGGCAAGAGGAAATGACCACAAATTGTGCCAAGGGAAGTTCAGACTGAATTTTAGGAAAAAATTCTTTAATGAAAAAGTAGTTAAGCATTGGAACAGGTTGCCCAGGGAAGTGGTGGAGTCACCATCCCTGGAGGCATTTAAAAAACATGTAGATGAGGTGCTTTGGGATATGGTCTAGTGGTCATGGAGGTGTGGGATAGAAGGTTGGACTTGATGATCTTGGAGGTCTTACCCAACATTAACAATTCTATGATGAGCTCTGGGGAACCCCCCAGCAGTGGCTGCTTTCCTTCCCAGCATGGTGCTGGGAGCTTGGGGAGCAGAGCAAGAGGAGAGGCTGGTTCTGCCCACTCCCCACTCTGCACGGGCAGCTCTGCCCATGGGGCACAAAGCACCCAGCTCTCTGGGCTGTGTCTACACCCCCAACCCCCGTCTTTCCCACCTGCCATTGTGTGAGGATCAAATCTGCAGTGAGTCCTAGGGTTGGGGTGCTGGAGCAGGACCAGAGCATGCATTTGAGCTCCTTAGGGGCCTGTTGCAGTGGTTTCACCAGCTCTGCCAGGAGAGGCAGCAGGTGGGGGGAGAGCAGTGAGGGTACTGAGGGGTGGGAGTATGGGTCTGGCACTTCTACCCTGCGCCCTTGGCCTGCCTGTGCAAAGAAAGACTTGCACAGAGCTTAACTGCTCTTACCCTCTGTGCTATCCAGCCACGCTCGTGCAGGTCCTCCCTACGATACCCAGCTACAGAGGACTCTGTCCCCTGTGCAGTGCTGGTGCTGGCCCAGTGTCCCCATCCTGCTGCTGGCAGCCATGTGCCCTCACCCTCACTGGCACTGCCTCTCTGGCTCCTCTGGCTGCCGTCATTGCAGCACCCACATCTTGTTTGTGTCCTGTGCCATGCAGAGGAAGGTGATGCAGTGTGGGAGTGACAGCGGTGGGGGTAAGGGGCAGTGTGAGGCAGGTGGAAGCAATAATTGGTCATGATCTAATTAGGGAAGCCTAGAGCTAGATTAGGAGCTGTGACACAGTGGAGGGGTTTTAGCTGTAAGCTGCAGATGGCTCTGTTGGCAAGCTGGGAGAGGAGAGGCTGGCAGGGACTTGCCAGGGGTTCGTAATCCTGCCCGTGTGATGCGCTGTGCCAACTAACGGGACTGTTTTCTGATGGCTTGGAAATACCTTGGTGCCTGGTCTGCTAAAGGTGGGTGGTCTCCCTTCTCCCAGTGCTTCCCACACTGCCCCACTTCCTGCCTGCTCCGTCACACTGCATGGATGGGGACAGCAATGGATGCCATGCAAACACTGAAAGAAGCAGCCAGAGCTACTCCAGGCTCCCACCATTCCAGAGTGGGTCCATGGTACCTGCTCTTGGCCTGTCGTTTATTGGGAGCACCCTGCCTGCCTCAGATCAAACCCATAAATCTTAAACAAGGAATCACGTGACGCCTCTGGATTTTACTTAAGGGAAAGATCACAAGAGTAAATATTTCACCAAGGGTAAATATAGAATTTTCTCCTTCATCAAAATGACTTTTATCTGCAGAAGCTCAATGGAAAGCAGCAGCCAGCTGCCTGAGCACTGAGATGTCTGTGCAGATGTCACAGCAGGTGTCAGATTTGCCACCTGAGCTGAGCATCCCTTCTGTTGGCCCCTTCCTTTATTTCAGGGGTAATTCAGCTAATCTTTCAATCGGGCCACCAGCACCTATCAGCAGGATGCACATGCCCACGTTGTGCCCTTACCCAGTTATCTGCTGCCAGCAGCCCCAAGCACCTTTCCCCACTGCCTCCCAGCAGGGCATGGGGTGGGTGAGCAGGCACAGCGGCCAGAGCAGGCTCATTCCGTGTGCCAGGATCAGAGGCAGCTCCACTGGACGGCTGGCTGCTGTTCTCCTTGTGCCTGCCCACGGCACCAGCATCATTTGGCTCCAATCCCGCCTTTCCCTTCCTCCCCAAAGCGTTTTTATGGCTTCAGCCGAGCTCTGTGGCCACTGCAGGACAGCAAGCAGGAGCTCTCAGCCCGGCTGCTGATGAGAAACCCCATATCCTGTGGCCACTGGAGCTCCCACCCTTCCTCTCTGGCCGCCCTTGGGGTGCAGCACAACTCCTGCCTGGAGGGGAAATCCTCCCCCTCACCCCCAAGTCCCACAGGGATGGAGCCAGCCAGGTCACCCTGCATCCCTGCTGAAGTGAGAAGATTTAGGGTGCAGGCTTCCGAGCACCACCTCCTTCTCCCTGAATCCCAGTGGGAGTTTCTTTTGTGTCTCCTTGCTCTCCACCCCTAGTCCGGCACATTGTGTCCCATCGCTGGTGCTTCACCCCAGCCTCTCCCTCAGTCTCCAGTACTTCCAGCAAAATTCCTTTCTGGCCAGTCATTGCCGCCCCTCGGCCTCGAAGCCTCTGGGGCCGGCGTGCTGGCAGGGCCAGGCTTCCTCTTCCTTAGCTGGCCCAGCCCACACCACGCTCCTGCCCCCTCCTCGCCTTTGCCCTGTGCCATGGCACACGAGGGACATGAGGGTTGGCCAGACGAGCCCACCTCGAGGTTCAGGTGCCCAGCTTCCCTCACACATCCTGTGCCATGCTGATCCCAGTGGGGCCTTGCAAGAGGATGTTTTCCAGCCCCAGTTAGCACAGTGTGCAGAGGATGACTGCAGTGAGTTGCTCACTGGGAAGCAGTCAGGAATGGGAAGCAGTGGCTTCTGGAAGGGGGCTCAACCCTTCAGAGGTAAGAGGACTGCCAGCATCATCTGCCCTGACACTGCTGCTGCTCCCCCTCCCAGCATCCACACCCAGTCAGGTCTCACCCAGGTGCATACCCACCACTCCCTGGAGCCAGACCCCATGCTGACACCCACAGCACCCAGAGAGGGCATCGCAGCCAGCACCCACTTTTTCATATCTCTCTACACATACCAGTACTCAGCCTCAGCAACACCCACTCACCTGCCTCAGCTTCCCACAGTGGCACCACCTCTCGCTATTAATTAGAGGGTGAATGCTTTGCTTTTCCACAGTCCCCTTCAACCTGTGACTCTCCAAGCATTGTGCAAATATTAATTACTGGTAATTAAGTAAATCAGGCCTCTTTATCCCCCTGTGGAGATGCTGGCTCATAAACATGCTGATAGCAAACACAGATCTCCAAGCTGGGTGGGAGTTTCCAATTACCTGTTGTTAATGATACAAACCCCACCCACAGCAGTTTATACATAATTGGTCTTCCTGGAGGGCTAATGGGCTGGCAGAGGGAGATAGGTGAGAAACCAGCAGGATCCAAGCTGATCCCAGTAAGGGATGATGGATGGGTCTTTAAAAATGCCCTTAGGACGCCTGGGTGCTTTTTTTAATGGCTTGTGCTCCTGGAAACTGGTCCTGGTTTTCAGCTGGTGGTCTACGGGGCTGCCTGGGTAGGCAGTGGGGGCCCAAGCAGCTGGTGGAGTTTGCTTTGTACCAGCCTTTCAGCCCCCGAGCCACCTTGGGGGGCTGTGCTTTGTTATTTGCATTGATGTTGGGGTGTTCTCCCTCCCTCCCGTAGGTGGGGATCAGCACCCTGCTCCTGAAGGTGCACAAGTGTTCCACAGGCAGTGTAAGTGTTGAGTGCTCCCCTGTCCTGCTGCTGCTCGGCAGAGGGCTGGGACAGCCTCCAGGAAGAGGACAGGAAGGCAAACAAGGTCATTGACCCTCCCGAAGCGGAAGGTGGGTGCTCTGGGAGTGAAGGAGGGGGATTGCCCAGGGATGCACAGCAGGAACCTGCAGATTGCTCACTGACTGCATCATAACTTAGAGGATCTCTTGGGCAAGGTCCCTCTGCCCTCTTGAGGGACAAAACTCCAAAATTATTGTTTGGGGGCACAGTCTCTGCCCCCACCCAGGTTGCAAGCTCCCTTGCTTACGTATGGCTGCTACTGCCTGTCCCTAAGGCTGTGCAGGGCACCGATCCCTGACCGGAGGTGCCACCTTAATCCGGATCAGTGGGAATCTGTTTTGTGCCCACGCAGCCCCACGGCAGCTCGCTGCTCGCCTGTGGCTACTTTGCCTGCTTGGGCTCTGCAGATCAAGTGCCAGCCAGGACATGGGGGCAGCCCCGTGGGATCCCAGCCCTGGGCAGCCTCTTGTGCCTCATTGGGGAGCGCAAAGGCACCAATTGCTGAACGAAGCCAGCTTAATTCCCTGCTCTCCAAGTAAAAGCAGGCACAAACTGGGGTGAGATTAAGGCATTCTTTGGGCAGCTCCCGCCCCATGACCCTGACTGCTGTATCTTGGCCTGCGAGGCCACTAATGCTACTTACATTATTACTGGATTATTTTGGTGTAATGAGCTTTACCCTGCTCAGCTGTCCCTCTGCTCAGGGGTGTTGTGATGTGTAATACTTCCTGCACGAGGCCACGAGGCGGGCAGCTGCCTGCTCAAAAACAAGCAGAACCCGAGCAAAACAATGCGTTAATGTTCCCAGAGCAAAATTCCAGCATGGGCCGGAGGTTAATCACAAATCAGGGAGCTTTTGGCTTAGTGCTGAACAAAGCTGGCAGGCGGGAGGGCAGTGGTGCCCTAAGCCAGGTCCTGACCCATCTCCATGGGTACAAACAGGAGTGACCGTATTGGTTTCATCTCTGCCAGCAGTGTGGCGCAGCTATAAGCAGATCTTCCACCCTCGACTCCTTTTCCTCTGCCTTCCCTCCCATCAGACGTGCCAGTGCAGAGGTTTGGTGATGTGTTGCTATGGACACCAAGAAGCTTCCCCGAGAGACCAGAAGCCTGGAATAAGTGATGTCTGCACTTTCTGACATTGATTTTTTTTTCCCCTTTTTTTTTTATTATTAATGTTTGTTTAAGTGTTGATTAACTCCCAGCCTTTCACCCCACATCCCTCCTGTCTTTCTTGCCAAGCTTTGTGGATTGCTGCATTTGTGTCCTAGGGCTTGGCTTTGCTTTGTTCTCAGTGAAGGTGCAAGGACAGGGTGCATGGGAGGAGGTTTCAGTCCTATAGCACCAACTATAGTGGAGACCCCTACAGAAAAGATTCTCCCATTTATTCCAGCCTCAGGAGATCCTGTTGGGGTCAGGATCTCCTTTGGTCACTTTGTTGGAAAGTTCAGGGGTGCTCACCAGCAGGTCTTGGACCCCTCTTTCCTGGGCTTGTGTATCCCTGCAAGCCATGCCTACAAAAGCATGGGTGGGCATACCCTGCTTCCTTTGCAGGTGACCTCCATTGTATTTTGAACCTCGGATCTAGTGTCTGCTGGTCTGAGCTCCAGACCCGAATGTAGTTTGGTAGCTCCTCTGTTGGTATCTTTTAGTAACTAGGTAAATCTGTTGGTCTTTGAGAGCTCTTGGGTCCAAGAGTGCAGTCAGGAAAGAAGTCCCATCAACTCTTGGAAGTTCACACCAAGGCTGGAGCCTGAGTTTTGCAAGGTGGTTTGAGTGCATTTGTAGGAAAGCACCTTGTAGCCCTCAGGTTGGACTTGGGCAGGCAGCCAGTCCCCTGCAGCTCCATAGCCCCAGGATTTGGAGCAGTGGTCAGGGAGGGTCAGCCCATTTTCCCTGTGGTGGGCAGTGGTGCACGTCTGTAGAGTGTGTCTCTGGGCTCTTGGCTTATGGGATGAGATTTTACTGTGAGACAGTCTCAATGTCATTTTGACTTTTCTTTCTTTGCTTTTGAAGCCAATAATAGGCTGCTTCTGTTCCCTGACACATGATCTGCCCCATGGTGACCAGGGAACCTCTCTGATGAGTGATCTCCTCTGTCCTGTGCCCCTTCCTCCCTGCTCTGGAGGGAGTTCACATACTGTGTTTCAATCAGCTGCTTCTCTTGTTCCTGGGAATGCAGTTCAGCACCGGGTCGGAAAGTCTCTGGTCCATTGAAATCCTGCCCTTAGCTCTTCATGTTGCCCAAATTGCAACTCTGTCTGAAATGTTACAGCAAACAAGACCTTTGCTTCTTGGCCCTTTTCCTGGGCAGTTAGGGTGGTGTCAGCCAGCCTGGAGCTCCTGTTAGCAGCCCATGCACTTACAGGTGAGGCAGGGAAAACAGGAGCTGCTCTTTAAAGTGTTTTCTCTTTGTGTTTGAGGATTGTGCTGAGACAGCAGAAAGAGCCCACATTCCTTATGTGTCTTCCCCTGAAGTGTGGGGCAAGGTTGTGGGGCATCAGCCCTCTGTGGTGGTCTGCAGAGCTGTTCAGGGTGGGGGTGAGTCCCAGGACCATCTGCAGCAGGAGAAGGTCAGCTCTTGCCTGTAGTTCTGAGGAGCTGTGTAGGCCTCCCCTTCCCTGCAGCCCCCGGTTCGAGGCAGAGCCTGCATGCGCCGCAGTGCCGCTCTGGAAGGAGCAGTGGGACTGGGATGCAGTTCCTCTCTGAGGAGGTGAGAGTCCTGCCAGGGCCAAACACTCAATTGCTGTGTTGTTTGAAAGCTCCTTGAAAAATGACTTCTTCATCCAGTTCCTAACCAAACAAGTGCAAGCTCCAAAGAACAAGAGTTCCTTCCCATGTTGCTGCCAAGTCAGTGCTCGCTGGCATGTTTCTCAGCGGGTGAGGAGCAAGCTGGAGCTGCCCAAGGGATAAGTGGAGCAGAGCCAGTGGGTAGCTGGTCCCTGAGTTGTCCTTCCGTACATGCTTAGGATGTAGGAGAGCATCTGGGGAGCTCTGCATGGCTTTGGGGTGATGGTGCAGGTGACCTGGTTATCCATGCAGGGACAGAAATGCAGTGCATGGGCACTTGCACTGGACAGCACTTAGGGCTGCAGACCTGCAAGTTAAACATAGCTATTGGCTCTTTTGGGGCGACAA
Organism: Ceyx melanurus; assembly: GCA_024611195.1. Classification (NCBI taxonomy): domain Eukaryota; kingdom Metazoa; phylum Chordata; class Aves; order Coraciiformes; family Alcedinidae; genus Ceyx; species Ceyx melanurus. The sequence continues at coordinate 44,733 of JANHGL010012799.1, read as the reverse complement.
GGAAACCCTGAATCCAGACAGGGATGCTCACTGAGCTCAGCATCACTGGATGCCAACAGGGTCTTTGCTGTCCTTTGCCCTGAGCAATGGCTTGATGTCCAGCTGCCAGAGGGTTCTTCTGCAGCTGCCCAGCTGAGGTCAGTGCCATGCTGCCCGGCTGCATCCCAAATGTTAACAGACCCTTCCTCTCTCTTGCTTTTTTCTCTCTCTTTTCTGCCAGCAGTTCCCTATCAGCAAAACCCTTACACCCCTGGGAGCAGCTCCACTGTCATCCAGTGCTACCGCTGCGGGGACACCTGCAAGGGTGAGGTGGTCCGTGTCCAGAGCAACCACTTCCACATCCGCTGCTTCACCTGCCAAGGTAGGACAATGCCACATGAAGAGCTGGTGGCCAGGTTGCCTCACAGTCCTGGGTGCAATCTGGAAAGCAAAAGGCAGGGGACAGACATACCTGGCCCATTAAGATGTGATCGCACATCTCAGGGGCGACAGCTTCCACCAGGGGTAGGTGTGGTGCAGTGCAGGTGGGGAGGTGACAGCACAGGGCTGGCACAGGTACAGGCAGTGCCCCTGTGTGATGCCAAGGCTGGCAGACTATGAGCATAGGTGGCTGAGACCTGGGCACCATCACTACCCTTGAGCTGCCTGAGTGCCACCAGCCCCAAACAAACCCACAGCCCATCTCTGATATGGAGAAGCCATCACATCCTTCTTCCTGCATATAAGGAGGAGGATGAAGAGGTGTCACCAGCCTCAATGAGCGTCAGCAAAGCAGGGGAGATGCCCAGAGCAGCCCCTGATAGGGATGGGGACTGGTGATGGATCACTGCCACCCACACATGGGATGTGACCAAGGTACCGTGGGATGCCATGTACAGCAGCTGGGGTTCAGCAGCCTCTAGGGGCTGCAGAAATAAAGGAGAGAGGTTGCTGGAGTCCACCCTGAGCATGAAAGGAGAGCTGTGGAGCTGTAAAAGTTAACGGCCCAGAGCTGGCACTAAAGGGTTTCTTTAAAGTGCATTTATTAAAGCAGCTGCTCTCATCTAGGCCAGTGGCTGCTTCTGTAGGTTGTAAAGCATTCCATTACCAGGGCTTTTTAAAGGTTTCTGGTCTTCCAAGCTCCCAGCACCTTGTGCTAAGACATAAATCCCTATCCCCTTGGCCGTGCTTTTCTGCTTCTCGGGGGAACAGAGGGTTTGGCTGGAGTAGACTCTCCCCTGGGCTGTCACTATCCCTGCTATAGCCCTGTCCCCCATGGTGTGCACAGCCTGGGATCCCTGGGAGGGGATCTGGGCTCCAGGTTGCCCTTGGCACTGACCTACACATGCAGGGCACTGTGCTGAACCCCCAGCTCCTTCCCAGCTCAGAGGGGCGGGATGGAGCAAGAGCTGAGCATCCAGACAAAGCTCAGACAGCCCTGGCTTCAAAGGATCCAGGAGCCAGCAGGGAGAGCTTGGCAGCACTTGCTGCCTGATTTCTAAGTGAAAGGGAATGAATAATGAGAAGAAATCCTCCTGTCTCACCTTCCCTCACAGCTCTTACCCTCTGCCACCTCTGGCTGGCTGCTGTCAGCTCCCACACCAGCTCCATGGCTTGTCACCAAAATGTCCCTGGGAGCCTGGCACAGCCCCCGGAGATTTGCTATGGGTCTCACAGCAAACAAGGCCCAGAACTGCCTCATTTTCTCTTACTTCTGCTTCCTGATGCTGTCCCAGAGCTGGTGGCCTGTCCTTCATCATTGATGAGTAAGAGCTGGCATGCTATTTCAGGTGCTGGCCCTGTGCCCTCCACCCCCCACTGTCTCCCCACAGCTCAAGGGAGCAGCTTTTCAGGGGATGCTCAGCAGAAACCCTGTGGGCCCTGCACCCAGCAGGTCCACCTATGCCCTGGGGAGGGTGACTGTGGTGCAGGTGAGATGTGCAGGGACAGGTCAGAGGGGTGCTTGGGGATGGAGAGTACATCAGACCAAGATGAGCTGTGCTGACAGGTGCTCTGTAGCTCCCCCCTCCAACCCATCACCTTGCAGGACAGGGGATGGGCGTTGTGCAGAGGCCTCAGGACCTGGTCCCTGTGCCACTTCTGCGGTGCCTTACAGGGTCTGATGTTCTCAAGGTTCTCTCAAGGAGAAGACATAGGAGGGAAATCATGCTAAGGGCCAGAGATTGCTGCATCTCCTTGGATAACTGATGGGCTGAGCACCCACCCGTGGTTCCCACAGCAGGGAAGGAAGTGAGTTTGGGCTGGAAAACTATGGAAAAACAAGCAGTGAGAGCACCATCCCCAGTGTGTCCCAGAACCTGTTCCCATTAGCGCATAGCTTAGTATCCAGGCCAGGGAGTGGAGATGGTTCATCACAGGGAAGGCCCCAGGGCATGGAGAAGACCTCTTCCCAGATGTCCCTAGGGCACACACCATTTTTTGCCAATCCTGTTCTTGGCTTCCTGGCACCATGAGGGTGTCAAATGGAGAGACTGATCCCCAGACGGGTGCAGTGGGTCCAGGGAGGGGATGCCACGGACCCTCGAGGGCTGTTTGCACCTGCTGAGTGGGGGAGCTGCAGGCGCTCCCTTCCCAGCGCTGGGGCTTCCTCTGGGAGCGCCCGGCCCTGGCTGGCTGGGCAGCCCCGTCCTGCCCCCGCCGCAGCCCAACACTGACATCTTGTGGTGCTGGGGGAAGGCCCCAGCGCGTCTGGGGGGGAAGAGAAACCCTCTGAGATAGCTGCAGAAAGCTGCATCTTCAGCAGTGCTCTGTGCCTGCTGCTGCTGGAGAGGTAGCAGAGGTGGGCTCGGAGCCCCGGGCTGGACCTGCCCGTGGGCCCCTTGACGGGTGCGTGTCCTCCCTCTGCAGTGTGCGGCTGCGACCTGGCCCAGTCGGGCTTCTTCTTTAAGAACCAGGAGTACATCTGCACCCACGACTACCAGCAGCTCTACGGGACCCGCTGTGATAGCTGCGGGGACTTCATCACCGGAGAGGTCATCTCTGCTCTGGGGAGGACCTACCACCCCAAGTGCTTCGTCTGCAGCACCTGCAGGTGAGCTGAAGCTGTCACCAAGGGTGCATGACCCCCCTGCAGAAGCCCCGTGCAACCCTTGGCAATGCACCATCAAGGGGGCTGTTCATTAGCACACAGCCACTCATTCCCAGCTCAGCATGGCAGCAGGCACCTCCTCAGTGTTTTCTTAGTGGAAACCCTTGTGAGGCAATGAAATGGCTCCAACCCTTCCCTTTATAGCCAGGAGACCTGCCTTAATGCTGCTTGGGGCTCCTGTCCCCCAGCACTTACATACACTTGCTGCCTCCCCTTGTAGCCCTTGCCTAGAGCATCTCTACTCCCTGGGACTGTGGGTCTACCAGTCCCTGGATGCTCATGGGTAGCCCCAAGCACTGTGTGAAGGGGAGAGAGCAGCTCACATCTCACCTCTTCTGGCCGCAGGAAGCCGTTCCCTATCGGAGACAAGGTCACATTCAGCGGGAAGGACTGTGTCTGCCAAAACTGCTCCCACTCTCTCATCAGCACCAAACCCATCAAGATCCATGGGCCAAGCCGTAAGTCAACTGCTCTTGTGTTATATGTTGGCTGCAAGGAGAAAGACCACATGCCCCTGGGCGGTGCTCTGGGGAGTGGTGGGATGGGTTTTGGGGCCAGTGTGCAGCGCTGCACGGAGCCATGGGTGTTCACAGACATGGAGCCATGGGTGTTTTCAGAGGAGGAACAGGGTAGTCCCACAGCTCCACCCAGGATTTCAAGTCAGCACTGGTTTCGGAAACTCCCTTGGCCTGTGTGTGACCCGCACTAATGGGCTCTGTCTAGGGCAGGAGGGAGATTTTGGAGCCATGTTTGCTCTGAGGTGGTACCTAGATACTGCTTTGTGTCCAGCTGCATCAAGGTCTGTGTCCAAGTGCCAGCCCCAGGACTACTTGCCCAATTTTCCCAACACTGCTGTTACTTGCTGCCTCTACAGGCACTGAAAGGCTTCATACATTCATCTGCTTGCACAGGTAAACTCAGGCTAAAACTAAGCAAGAGTGATGGATGGGTGCTTTAGGGTGGATTTGGCCTTGCTTTTGGCCAGAGTTGTTCCTTGGGATACCCTCCATTTGTGTCATGCTTTTCAATCTGTTTTTCCTAGCTGCTGGCTCTCAGGCCCATCCAGAGAATCCTCTGGGTGCTGCGCTTGAAGTCTGGTAGAGCATCCCTGTTGCATGGAGCTGCTTCATGCAGGGCTTGCTTCGGCCCTTGTGTTGGAGCAAGGAGACTGCAGTGTTAACATGTGGTCCATGCTTCTCCATCTCCCATATGCCCCACATTTGCTGCTGTAAAGTCCCAAGGGAGCTGTCTCAGCACAGTGTGTAGGCAGGTTGCAGAAGACAAGAAGAGCCAGGAACTGTGTCACACCACAGTGCCCACACCCTGCCACATCAGCAGGCTGAGCTGGGGAGGGGGCAAGTGGGGACCCTTGCAAGCCCTGAAGTGTCAGTGCCTGCAGCAGAGTCCTGCAGCTGGGGCCAGACCCAGGACTGTGGTGTCAGCCATGGACCTTGTCAGCTGGTCACCATGGTAGCACTGGTGGTGGTTGTTTGGGTTATGAGTTGGTGCTGATGAGTCCTTGGGAGCACCCCAAGGCTGGCCCACCTCTCATGGTCTCTACAGAGTTAAGGGACATGTTAGGTATTGAATGAGCCTCAGGGGGAGAACAGAACTTCCCTCATCTTCCTCCATCTGCGCTCCCAGCTGTCCAGAGCAGGCTGCCCAGCCCCCAGTACCCCACCATCTCCCAGAGCAGGGCTGGGGCAGGGGAAGGGGCAGCACAATCTCTGCCTCTCGACTGCCTTCCTTCCTTCCCTGCCCCTTCCCGCCAGGGCTCCTCCTGCAGAAAGAGGTTACCTGAGGGCACTATGCTTTATTCATAGGCAGCTGCAGGCAGCAGCCAGATGTAACCTGCTGCCTCATGTGTCCCTTGGGGCTCAGGTGGCCTCGGCAGTGCCACCCAGAAGGGATGGCAGGGGAGGTGTGCCTGCTGGAGCCCTCACTGGTGCGCTCTGCAGAGAGAACGTCACTAGAAGGATGCTGAGCCTGTCCCTGCAGCCCCAGCCCTTTGAACAGACCAGAAACCGGCAGCACCCATGTGAGAGAGGGGATGGATCGTGGCTCAGCAGAGCTGGCCAGCCTGGTTTTTACAAGGGGTCAAAAATGGTCCCCATTTACCTTTGTGCAGAAGGCGGGGACTCTGTGCAGAACTGCCTGGGGCTGAGCCGGGTGGGGCCTGATAGCTCCCGCTGCCTGCGCAGGGCTGCGGCAGGGAGGGGGTTAAGGAGAAACCCCATCCGGGCAAACTAGGGAGAGAAGAGGACAAGAAGGAGTCAAGGTCAGGGGTCTGAAGCCCATGTGCTTCCTGCTCCCAGCCTTGGCGGGAGCCAGGGGAAGCGGGGAAGGAAGGGAGTCTCGTCAGTAGCGGAGCGGGGCCGGACGCGGCTGGCGGAGAGCTCAGCCCTTCCTCTGCCCCGTTCACCGCCGGACCTGCCCAGCGTCCCGCCCGCCAGGCAGTCCCCGGGGACCGGCCAGGGCAGCGTGGCCCCGGCAACCACACACTCGTCCCGGCTCAAGCTCGCCACCCAGCAGGGGGACCTGGGTCAGCTGGAGTGACCGGCTGACAGCGGTGCCTCGCAGGTCCCAGCTCCTGCAGGAGGCTTAGCTCCTGGCTCCGTTGCTGGGAACAGGCAGAGGTGGCATGTTATAAATAAATGAGCCCCAAGAAGCTGCCTCTGGTGTGGTCTCGGGATCGGTGTGGTTGTCAGCAGCATCCCCTAGAAAAGGGGGTCCTCTTGGGAAGCACTTTCTTCTGGGTGGGAGGTCTGTGCCAGGTTCAATAGCTGGGGTGCCAGCAGATGTGGATAGTCCTGCCCCATGCTGGCGAGCTGCAATAGTCCCATGCTCCTCCCCTCTCTCCTCTGTCCCCACAGACTGCGCAGGCTGCAAGGAGGAGATCAAGCAAGGCCAGTCCCTCCTGGCACTGGAGAAGCAGTGGCACGTCAGCTGCTTCAAGTGCCAAACATGTGGGATCATCCTCACTGGCGAGTACATCAGCAAGTGAGTGCCACTGTCCTGGAAGCTGCCTTAGCCATGCTGGCCATTGTCAGGCTGTGCCCCCTGGGCTGGGGCTGCAGCAAGGAGGTGCCCAGCCCAGATCACCAGGGCTCACCCCCTTCTTCTTCCTCTCCCAAAGGGATGGCATCCCATACTGTGAGTCCGACTACCATGCCCAGTTTGGCATCAAGTGTGAGACCTGTGACCGGTACATCAGTGGCAGGGTCCTGGAGGTGAGTCCGGGGCCCATGGCCATCCCATCCCAGTCTTTAATAGGGACTGTGTGTCCTGCCTAGAGGTGTGTTGGGGAGTTCTGGGAGTTTCATCATCCTGCACCTTTGTTGTGCTACCCTCGTTGTCGTGGGGCCGTGGCTCTTCCTGGGGTGGGTGCTTGGGCACATTTTGAAAACCTTCTTAGAAGGGTGGGAGTAGGGGAAGGAGGATCATCATGCTGCAGACATTTGGAGGTGGCTTGGGCCCTGGAGCTCCAGATGCAGCCAGAGCACACAATAGCCTGGGTATTCCAGGACATGTCTGGAGCCCAAGATATGGGGACACTGACTTCAAACAGCTGCTACTGTACCCATCTCTGAGCATCCCCACCGTGACCACCCCACAGCCTGCCTTCTGAGTGCATCCTTGTGCAGACAGCCTGCCTGTTGCCTTGGAAACACATCCAGCAAGGCTGCCCACTGCAGAGCCTGGACAAGGGGCTTCAGCACCCTGCCCACGGCAGCCTTCTCCATGGCACACCCCTTTGCATGGCAGCAAACTGGAGTAGGGGTTCCCTGGGCAAAATCTGGAGGGAGCTTTGTTCATCACGTTGCTGGCCAGCAAGAGCTGATCTGGCAGAGCCACTTAGGGATGCACTGCTCTCAGGGTTTTCCTCCCTTGGTGAAACCACAGCAGAATCAGGATGAGCATAGGATATTCCTGCTGGTGCATGTCTGAAGGTACAGTCAGAGAGCAGCTCTGCAGGGCACAGCAGGTGTGGGGGTAGTGGCAGCCTGCCTGCGATTTGGAGATGGCTCTGAAGTGGTGATGAGGGGACAGCCCTCCCTGCTAGTCCCCACCTCCATCTCCCTTGGCTCTTTTCCTAACAGTAGCTCTAGTTCTCTCCACCTCCTTCTGTGTCATCCATCCCCAGCTCTGCTCCCAGCATGGGCTCTTCCTGGCAGCAGGAGCCAGCCAGCTCTGCCTGCCCATGCTGGGCCGTGGGAAGAAGCTGGCTGAATCCCACGAGATGCTCCAGACAGCAGTCACCTTGCATTAGCACCTTGCCTGCCTCACCCACGCCCGGGTTGGGGAGCATTCCTTGTGCAGTTGGACTCAGTGGGCTGGAAGTAACGTGCCTTGGTGATGGGGTCCCTGCACACAGAGCCAAGATGCCACCTTCTCGCAGGCGTCATCACGGAACCAAGAGGAGTGCAGGGTTTGGGCGCTGGAGAGCTGTGCCAGGCAAGCACCACAGAACCTGTGGGAGCTGTGGGCACCCCTCACCTCCCCAGGGCTGAGACTGTGCTCCCCACCCTCCCTGGGTATGTACCTGCTCATAGTATTGAATTACTGTAAAACCAGAGGCTTTAATTGTCTTCTCTGGAAAAGCATGAAATGGAAAGGGCGCCTTTAAATAATTTTAGGCCTTAAGGAACCTTCTCATGCTATCCCGGCAGCCTCCGGTCTTTTCCAACTGCTCCGAGCTGCACAGTCAGGCTTGGATGATTAATGAGTCTTTAAGGGACCTAAAGTGGTAACGAGTAGGTCTCTTCCCTCTACCAGCAGCCTCTGCCAACCTTCTACCAGCTGTTACATCAACCAGTACAAAAGGAATGAGGTTTGTGTGTGGTTTGGAGAGTGGCTCCTCCAGGAGGAGGGGTGAATGATGAGAGGGGTGTTTTTTGAAGGTCTGTGTTGAAATTAAAGTTGGAATTGGGCTGCTATGTACCACTGGGGGAGTAGCCAGCCTCCCTCCTTGTCTGCACCCCAATCTGCAGAGCATCCCCTTTTGGCACACTCTGAGCTCTGACAGCAGCCCATATAGCCTAGATAGGAAACCATGTGTTATATATGTGTGTGTTGGTTCTTTTCCCTTCTTGTCAACACACCAAGCCTTTGAGGATACTAAGAGGGCCCAAAAGCACTAAATCCATCCCAGATTCGGAGAGGGACTGTGGAAAGTGGCACATCAGTCACCAGGGCCCTGTATCCCCAGTGTTAGCACTCTCTAGCCAGCCGGAAACAAATCCGATGGGAACTGCAGGCACACTGCCCTGGAGTGTGTGGGAGCTGGGCTTAGTTGAGTTATTTTTCATCTCTTTTTTTCTCCTGTGTTTATGGCCATCTTCTCTAACTGATGCAGTCCAGTATGCCTGCACTGGCTGGTGGGTGCCAGCTGCAGAGGGGTGCTGGCAGGGTGCTGTGGTGGGCAGCTGCCCAGCCAGGACTTTGTGCACTGGGACTTGGGCAGAGCATGGAGAACTGGCTGTCCTTAGGCAGCCTCTGCCTTGGTGGGGCACTGGGTCACCTCCCTCCAGCAGTGGGCATGAGATGATGAGCCCACTGGCACAAGGTCAGTGACACCAAGGGCTCCAGATGCATCTTTTAGGAGTAATTAGGCTAAGATCTGTACAGCCTGGAACCAGTTGGTGTGTTTGCCCAAGCTGGCAAAGGGTTCTATGCAAGCTTCTGCCATGAGATGCTGTGGCTGGGCTGGGGCTCAGGGCAGGTACTTGCTGGGGCTGCCATGGGGCTTTTCCCATCCCACCAGAAAGCATGGAATATTGAGGCCTCCTTTGCCACTGTTTGCATTCACAGTGTGTCTGTCTCTGCAGCCCTCCCACTGGTGACTTCCCTGCCATGTACCAAGGTTTTGGATGGGAACTGGGAGATGTTTGGGCTATGGGTTCCCTCGGGCCAGCCCAGGAGTACATTGTGCTGCTGCTAGCTGGCACGGGGAGGTGCCTGGGGCACATGGCTGTCTCTTCCCTGGATTGGGGTGCACTGCAATGAAAGGAAAAGGAGTCCAAACTCTCCCACTCATGTCCTCTGCCTGTCCTAAAACCTTCATCTTATTTTTGGCATAAACTGGTGGGGAAAAGCCACTGGCTGCCATCTACACCCCAAGGATATTGAATTCCAGGTTAATTTTTATGGGCAGTCAGCTGGCAGATTCTTACCCTCATGGCACATTTTCCTGTTGATCTTCCCTGCTTCCAACTGGCTCCAGCCCCCATTATCATAACCCGTCCCCCTATCTTTGTCAGCTAAAGCTTCATCTTCCTTCTGCCACCTTAAATTATCCCTCCTCTTCCCTTGAATTATTATGAGAGTAAAATGTCCTTTGGGGTTGAGCTCTAACAGCACAGCCCAGATTCCTCCTGCCCTGAGCCAGCTCCTCCCTCCCAGCCCAGAAAATGAGCCTATAATTGAAATGGTGGCAGACACTTTGGGTGGAAGCAAGCTACCAATTAAGGTTATTATCCCAGTCAAAGAGCAAAGGGAGCAGCCCACCTCCTGCTCATCTGGGGAATGGCATGTGGCTAGTGCTCAAGTTTGGGCATGGCTTCCCAGAAGGAGAAAGGTGTTTTTAGGGAGAGGGGCTGGCAGTGGTTGCCAGGGAGGGTCTGACAGCAAGAGTAAGCCTGTGCTTTGTGAGGTTTAGCTTTGTGGCTCTTCGCTGTTTACTGCTTTCCCTGCCGTGACCTCCTGGGACAAATGTGCTGCTTCTCTTCAGAGGTGTGGAGGGAAGGTGCTGATGCAAAGCATGGCTTCCTGGCCCAATGTCCCTGCAGAGGGTCTCTGTTACATCCAAAGTACAATTTATGAGGGGTGAGGTTTGTAGGGCTGCCTTCCTTGGGGGTTTGTGACCTCCTGGCTCTGCTCTCCTGTGGGTTGGTGTCCTGGTTTGAGCTAGTACAGAACCAATTCTCCATTCAGTGTTGTTTTCATCCAGGTCTCTTCAAAGTGAATGCACTTTCTGAGGTTAACAGAGTATTATTGCAGACATTGTCTGCTTCTAGAAATGACAGTGCTTTGTTTATAGTTACTACTAAGGATGGTATGCAGAAAGGCTCTTGCTTACACTTACTCTAAATGGTGTATGCCATGTTGGAGTGCTGCAAGTAAAAGGCTTGTATGTAAATAAAAAGGCCACACTTGCAGAGAGGAGCAGACAGGACAGGTGACCCAAACCTGACCAGCAAAGTATTTCATTTGATGTGCAGCATTCTCAGCATAAAGCTGAGGAATCATGAGGGTCAGGCTCTCTTATTCTGTGGCTGGCATCTGAGAAGACCTGTCTGTTCTGCCTTTGATCTCAATGTGTCTGTTCCTGAATCCAGTTCCTGAATCCTATCTGCCACTGAATCCAGTATGGACTCTAGAGGAGTTTGGTATTGATTTTGTATATATTTGTATGTCTCTCATCATTTTCTTATTAATATTACTAACTTTATTTGTTACTGTATCATTAAAGCTGTTTGGGTTTTTTGGGGGGTTGGTTTGTTGCTTTTTTTTTCTAACCCATAAGTCTTTCTCTTTTTCTTCCCCTGGGAATGCAGAGTTGTTAATAGAGAGCATCTTTTGCTCACTTAGTAGCCAGCCCAGTCCTAACCATTGACAGCTGGACAGCTTAAGGACAGCAGAAGGTTCCCAGTCTGACTCATCAAGTCAGAAGTATTAGTTATGGTCTCTTCTGTGTATCATGGCAGTCTCCAAGGCTACCCTGGGCAGTTTTTCCCCCATTCATCTTGCCACTGTCTGCAGCAGTGAGTGATGCTAGGGGTGCTTGCCTTCAGGGATGTGAGCAGGTCACCGAGTCCTGCCTTGCTCAGGGTCCCCTCTCCTCTGCTCACTCTTGCAGGCTGGAGGGAAGCACTACCACCCCACCTGTGCCAGATGTGTCCGCTGCCACCAGATGTTCACAGAAGGAGAGGAGATGTATCTCACAGGTAGGGATCCCACTGTGGCAAGGAAGGACTCTGCATGGCTCGCTGTGACTGTGCAGAGATGTGCTGGGGTAGCACTAGGGGTACAGGTTCTTGAAGTGGTTGGTCCCAAAAGGGTCTCTCTGTGTAGCAATGCCAGACACCCCTTCTCCACTGCAACCCAGCCCCTGTGCTCTTCCTGGGCTGTGTGGCAATCATTTCTCTCCATGAAACCTTCCCTGCCACTGAGCTGGAGGAGACTGTTCCTCAGCCGCAGCTTTTGTTCCCTTTGAGTGTCCCTGCATAGCTGGGGAGTGCTTCCGGGAATGCCTGGATGTGTCCCTGGCCTGTGCCCAGCCATTAGGTGCCTTGCTCCCTATGCTTCCCAGCCCCAGGGGAGGGTGGTCCAGGACTGCTTCCCCACTGCCCCAGGTGACACTGTGAGCAGCACCACAGGGGTAAGGCTTTTTCTCGGCACAGCCACATGGTTTGGCTTTGGTTTCAGCAGGAGTTTAACCCTGTCTGGAGCTGCCTTAGGGGTTGTTTGCAGTACAGTGGGAGGGTTTGTTTTCTCTCAGTAACCTGTGCTTACTTGTTAGCTTGTACACTAATGATCCCACGAGTGGCAAGGAGGAAATTGTTCACTGAGCAAGCCAGAGTGGGGGTCCTGGGAAGGCCATGTTGTGAGCAGGATAGGTATGCTCAGCATCCATCCCAGGACACACCTGGGCAAGATTTTGTGGCTTTGCAGGTTCCAGCCTGCAGGATATGTAAGGGGCTGTGGATGCTCCAGGCTCAGTATTAGCCCAGGTTTAACCAGCAGGGCACTGTGGGCTGCAGATCACTGGTGGAGGTGGCAGGGACATGATGGGACTCCCCCCATGGCAGGGAGGCTGCAGAATCCCTAGCAGCGGGGGTGAGCTAAGTGTGGATCTGAAACACTTTCCCTTTGCTGTGTTGCAGGCTCTGAGGTGTGGCACCCCATCTGCAAGCAGGCTGCCAGAGCAGAGAAGAAGCTAAAGGTAGGCAGCAGGATGAGGGGCATCAATGAGAGGTGGCAGGTCTTAGGTGGTGTTGTCCCTGAGTCCCTGCTGGAGGTGAACTCTTGTGACAGCGTCCCAGCCTGGCATGGCTTCCTGAGACTGGCACAAGCTCTGTCCCTGCTGCCCAGAGGATGGTGGGTGGCAGGACTTGCCTCTTGGCTGACACCAGCCAGGGATGGGGGTCAGCAGTCCCTTCACCAATTCCCTTCACTTCTGGAGCTTTTGGTCCCTCTTTGCACCCAGTTTGCCACAAGCACAGCTGCCTTCTAGGTCTTGCCAGTCCCCCTGCCTGACTCTAGATGTAGCCTCGAGGCCAGGGCAGGAAGCTGAATGGCAGGGCTGCCTGCAGTGACCATGGGCACTGGCAGTGAGTGGATGAAAGGGCAGGGGGCCTTGAGTGAAATTCAGCCACAAAACCAATGATTTGCTTGCTGCACCCAGCATTGTGCCAGTTCAGTGGTCCCTCCTCATCACACTCTCACATGTCCTCTGCTTTTCTGCATCCACAGCACAGAAGGACATCAGAAACCTCCATCTCACCCCCTGGTTCCAGCATTGGCTCCCCAAACCGTGTCATCTGCGTAAGTACAGCTCTGGCCCTAGTCCACAGGGCAGGATGGGTGCTCCAGCCCCAGGGAAGGCAGCAACTGTGCCCAGTGTCCCCAAGGGACATTTTGGGACAGTATAGATAAGCCATTACCCCTTGGCACAGCAGCATTCCATACTGTCAGTGCTGTTGGCACAGACTAGGAACACTCAGAGGGACACAGTCCCACCCTCCAAGCTCCTCTACTCCTTCTCACTGCTGCCCTTCAGACATCTTCTCTTACCTCTTCCTGCTGCTGGGGTCATGGTGGGCTCTGTCTGCTCTGCACTGATGCCACACTGTGCTCTCCAGCCTCCCTTTCCTCCTCTTCCTTTCTGTCTCTCCATCTCTCCCTCTCCCTAGGCTAAAGTGGATAATGAGATCCTTAATTACAAAGACCTGGCAGCTCTTCCCAAGATTAAAGCCATCTATGAAGTGCAGCGTCCTGACCTCATTTCGTACGAGCCCTATCACAGATACACGTCGGATGAGACGCTGGAGAGATATAACTATGGGGAGGTACCGAGCCTGGATACACCCAACACTGGGCTACACAGGGACATGGGCCCAGTTTGGGACAATGGGGAAACCAGCACATGGGTTCACTCACCCTGGTGGGAATACTGCAGGGAGGCAGGAGGGGAGGTGAGACCTGTCCCAGAGGCTCCCTGTCACTGCAAAGGGGGCTGCGGCTGGAAGGGAAATTGTGGTGATACTGCTGTAGAGTAAGAAACCAGTGACCTTATCAGCTGATGACAGTACCCTGCCCACACTGTGCTGCAGACCTGATGTGCAGGGACAGATGGGGCTGTGCAGGAGGAGCTTTCAGCCTCAGAAGGGATGTGGCAGGGAGCTCAGCTCTACAGCAGGGGGGTTGGAGGGCATGTAGCACACTTGTGTGTCCCTCTGGGCTGGAGGGCCAGCCAGCTAGCAGGCTCAGCCCAAAACCTGGCCCCCAGCAGGCAATCCTGGCCAACCAGTCCCAGTATGGCAGCTCTAGAGTGTGGCAGGACTGCTCCAGGTGAGTGCTTGGCCCTGGAGACAGGGGCAGGGAGCTTGGTCAGGGTGGTTTTGCAAGCATGTGATGAGATGATGCCCCGCTCCCTGTGGCAGCCTGGGCTGCTGGGTGATTTCAGTAAGTTCATGGAAGAAGAAGGTCTGAGCAGCTCACAAAGAGATGAGGGACCTGAGGTGATCCTGGAAGAAGACTATGTAATGGCCAGCAGCAGCATCTCTTACATCTCCAGTCCCAAGGCTTGTCATGAGTCTGGTTTCTTCCAGCCCACCCAGTGCTGGTGCAGGCAGCATGTCCATGGCCCACACCTTCTCCCCTTACAGTCTCTCCACTGGGGACTACAAGAAGGATTGTGTTCTTCTGGTTCAGGAGGTGCCATCCTCATGCCATCACCCCTCCTGGCCAGGGGTATCTGCCCAGTGTCTTGCCACAGTTCAGCTCTTGCTGTGCCACCAGCTGCCCTCACTGCAGCTGTGATGAGACTGTGAGGTGGGATATGAGCTGCTGTGGAATCCCAATCTGTCACTGCTCCACTTAACCATGTGCTGTCTCTGTCTCTCTCTCTCTCTCCCCACTTTGCCTCCTGCTGCCTCCAGTCTCTGGGGACCCTCTCCCCATACTCACAGGTAATGCCCTGGTGGGCACCCACGGGCCTGTCACCTGCTGCCATAGGGCACACAGTGGCCAGGGACCACTGGGGCTCTGTTGAATTCACCTGGGTGCTGCCCCAAGATGGAGGGAAATGGGGAGACCCTGTCCAGGAGGGTCCTGTCCTTCAGGTCCCAGGAAGGTCAACACGCAAGCCCTCCCTTGGACCAGGGTGCAGCTTCTGCCCTGTGGAGGAGGACACCAGTAACTGGGAACAAGCACAAGGGAAGGGGACGATCTTTAGACAAGGGGCTAAAAGGCTCTGGCCAAACTGTGTCACCTAGTCCCAAACTCTGGGCATTGCTGCCTGTACTTTGACAGTGGGGAGGCAGAGCAAGCTGGGGAACCTCTCCAGCCACGGAGGACATGCATGCTGCCTGACGTGTCCATCTGCAGAGCAGGCACCCTCCTGGACTGTATGGGGACCCCAGTCCATAGAAATACTCCCCACAGGGCTGCCAAGGCACTGACATGCCTCATCACTCATCCTGCCAGCTCTAACCTCACTTCTCTCTATGCCTTTCCCTGTTCCCAGGACATTTACGAGAGCTTTGACATGCGGCAGAGACGAGCCTCCAGCCCTGGCTACATCGACTCCCCCACCTACAGCCGCCAGGGCATGTCCCCCACCATCCCAAGGTCCCCCCATCATTTCTACCGCTCAGGTGAGGATTTCAGCAGCAACCTCAGACTGGGCTGAGCTCAGACCCCCACATGGAGCAGGGATCACTCAACTGTCCTCTGCTTCTCTCAGGGAACTTCAGTGGTCCCTCCTCTGGGAAGCAGGCAGGAGACCTGAGGGGGTGGTCCACAAGGGGCTGACAGCACCAGGAGCTGTGGAGCACTGACCAACTCTGCTGTGTGCATCCTGTGATTCTTTGGGCTCTTGTCTTGTGAGCAGTAGGGACAGGCTGAGGGAGCTTTTCCCTGGCTCAGACCTGAGCTGAGGCTCATGGAGGGTGAGGTGAGGAGGGAGGTGAACCCCAGGACCAGTGAACAACCCTCAGGTGGCTTGGTAGCTCTGGGAGGGGTGTGCATGGGAGTTCTTGTGCCCAGCCAGTGCTGTAAGGGAAGTCCTTATACACACACACACACACACACACACACACACACACACGCAGATATATATATCCCAGAGCACATATGTTGGGGACCAAGCAGAATCTGTCTCTGCTGTGTCTCCTGTCCCTCGGAGCTAGGGAGGAATGACTGGGAAAAGCCAAGGTAAGCCTGGAAATCCCGCATTGCCCGAGCTCTCTCACACTGCACTGCCAGGGCTCAGTCACTGTTTGCCTCTGCAGCACGCTCGGCTTTCCTCTCGCCAGCAGTGGGGCCGGCTGCTGCCTGTGGTAGCACCCTCACGCCAGGTTTCCTCCGCATCCTGCTTTCCTCTGGAGATGTGGGAAATCACCCTCTGCTCCATCATGCCCTATGCTGGATCACAGCCTGCCACATGTGCCCATCACCGCACCACGTGGGTCACTCCCCGCTCTTCTAACACCGCTGCATTTAACACCCATTTTCTTCTGCCTCTTGTTCTCTCTCTCGGTCACTTATGGCTGCTTCTGCTCGGCACCGCGTAGGCACTGAGAGCGGGCGCAGCTCCCCCTACTATAGCCAGTTAGATGTGAGGTCCTCCACTCCAACCTCATACCAAGCACCCAAGCATTTCCACATCCCAGGTAGGCTCTGGAGCACCCCGGTCCGTGGGGAAGCGCCGTGTCTGTGGCATGCCCGCATGTGCCGTTCCCCCTGTGTCGCATGCCTAGCTCCGCCGCCTGCCTAGAGCCAGCTGGCAGCAGGATCTACCCCTGGTAGAGGCCATCCATAAACAGGACCTGTAGCTTGAACCCTCCTCCCTCCCCATCACCACCCGGACTTCCCAGAGCTGCCCGGAGTATGCTTGATCCTTGCAACGTCCCTCTTCTTCCTCCTCCCTGATTTTCCTCCACCTCCCACACGAAGACAAGTCCCCTGCGGAGAGCTTGCCCCCTCCCCTGCCTCTCCCCAGGATCACCAGCTGAAGCGTGTCTGCCGGAGGCCTTTCCACACCCATCTGCTACAGATGACTATTTTATACTCCCCCTAGGGCCCGCTGCTCCCTCCCCCCAGAGTCTTCTGGGCTTGCCAGATGCCTGCTCCCCTTCTGCAGGGATTTCAGGGGGCCACCAGGTAAGGGCCACCACCCACTCCCAGCCATGCAGACAGTGGGGATGGGGACAGAATGGGCAGAAAGGGAGAGTTGGGAGGGAAGCAGGCAGAGCTGCCCATCCATCTTTTGGTATGGGCAGAGAGGCCAGAACCCCAGACCACCCTGCTCAGCTGTAGGCATCTCCCTGCCCTTGTCCTCCTCCAAAGAGTTGAACCCTCCGCAATGTATAGCTGGTGCCCTGGGACAGCACCATGAGGACAGCTGGAGATTCCCCACCATGGTCCCCTGCTCCCATCCCATCCCTGACAGGGTTCACCCCTGCTGCCTGCCCTGCCCTGCCCTCCCGCTGATGGTCGGTGGTTTATGGATGGCCCCCTCCCTGGTCCACCAGCTCCGCTGCCTGGCCCCTGTGTGGGGGCTGTAGCTCTCAGAGCCGAGCTCCAGTTTGCTTTCCCTCCCAGCTCGCTCTTTTCTTTCTCTGCTGCAGAAAGAGGCTTTGGCTGATGTTGTTTCACCCCAGGTAGCCCACAGGTGGTTCTTCCAGGTGCTGGCACCCCTAAGAAACCGCACCGGTGCGAGCCACAGTGCATTGCTGCCGGCTGGCAGGGGCAGCCGGTGGCTGCTGGCTGTGCCTCCCTCCCGGGGCTGGCAGTGCCCGCCTCCTCGGGGTGCATGCTGATGCTGGGGTGCTCACTGCATGTCCTCTGCGAGCACTGCTGCCTAAGGGCAGCCCCGGGACCGCACTCCGGCCGCCTGCCCGGAGCCCACCTTGCCCTGGCCTGGCGCTGTGGGACACATGGACCCAGCGGCGGTTGTGTGATGGAAACATGGCATTGGGGCAGCATCTCTTGTAGGACCTCTGTCCTGTCTGCTCTCAGCACACCCACGCTCACCTCTCTTTCCTTCCTTCTTTCCCTTTCTTTTTCCTTCTACCAGCTGCCGGCGAGAGTAACATCTACCGGAAACCCCCCATCTATAAGCGACACGGTACAGTCTGCCTGGCGCGGGGCTCCAAGCGGCTCAGGGGCTGGCACACGGCTGAGCTGCAGGGTGGGAGATGGGAGTAGGTGTCAAGGCAAGATGTTGGGGTGCTGGGCTTTGCTGGGCTGATCGTCCTGCTTCCCCTTCAGGCAGCAGAGTGTAGGGTTCAGTGTGAGAAAAAGGCATCTTTGGATCACATCCTTGTGGCGAGGGGTGTGACTGCTGCTGGAGTCAGGGATAGCTGTGGGAAGGGGAGCAAGTCTGTGGAGGAGTGGCAGAGGGGATGAGGGTGGCCAGTACTTGCTGATGCCAGAAACCAGAGCAGCTTTGGGAAAAGGATGAAGAAGGCAATTCACAGTCTCATGTGGAGCCCTGGAGAAATATCACAGCCCATCCTGGGTGGATGGTCCAGGGTGAAGCAGGCCTGGGTGGTATTGAGGTGTGGGGAGGAGGCACAAGGGTGTTTGGTATCTCAGCAGAGCTGGCTTTGCACTGTCCCTGCTGTCTTCTGCGTGTAGTACAACAGCTCTCCCCAAGCAGTAACTGTGTCTTTTCTCTCTCATTGGGTTCTCCCTCTTCACCTGCCCACCACCCGTGGCTGGCTGCACCCACTGCTGTAAGTAATCGCCATTGGTAGGGTCCCCTGTGCCCACTTGAGGTGGTGTTGGTGGGATGGCTCTGACAGAGCCTGTCCTTGGTGCTCCTTCCCCTCCAAGTGTCCTGGCATTTTGGGGAAGGGAGGAGGGCTCACCCTTGGGTTTCTCATGTGCTGCTGAGGCTCAGTCCCCAGCCTGAGCAGAGCTCTGTGTGTGGCCCTGCCTAGTCCCTGCAATAGCTGCTGGGTTCACCCTCTGCTCCCCCTGCTGCTGCCTTGCCCTGGTAGTGACTCAATGAAAAGCCCTTTTTTTATCAGGACTGAGCCTTCCTCCATCCCCTCCCGACTTTATGGTTGTAGGCCCATGGGTGACAGGACAGCCTGGGGCATAGGGTCATGGGGAGGTTGGTGGTACTGGGGCTTGGGTGAGCACTATGCAGGAGCCAGAGCTTGTCATGATTCTGTGGGCTATGACCTGTTCAGGTCCTTTCCTGACCACATCAGTGACAGCCCCTCTGTTTGTCACCGTTCCCCCACCTGCCTCAGAACTCTTGTCTCCAGGAGGTGTCAGCAGTGTGAAAATGGATTATTCCCAGCTCTTGATCTGTGCTGTTCTGGACATAAATTGCTGGAGACCACCCAGAAGAGGGAAGAGGATTTGTTTTCATCCCAGAGTGGATCTTTACAAGTCCTGCTGATGGGACTGGGGGTCCTTGTTAACATCTCTGCCTGCTCTTTTTGCAGACAACCTCCCTGCAGCCACGAAAAGCAAAACCAGTGAAGACATTGCACAGTCATCCAAGTATAGCCCAGCCTACTCCCCAGACCCGTACTACCACTCTGAGTCAGAGTACTGGTCCTTCCAAGGCTCCCCCAAAGGTAAGAGCTCCCTATGGGGTTGGGGGAAACAGAAACCCATTGATGCCCACAAACTCCACTCCCAGTGAGGGAGTCCCCCCTGAGTTGGGTCTGGACCCAAAGGTGGAGTTGGACTTAGATACCTTCCCAAGTGACCCCAAAAATCCCAGCAGCCCTTGGCATTCAGCTCTCCCTGTGCAGCTAGGGACGTTCTTCTCCTTACCTGCCTCCACCTTCATCCGTGTCTGACCCCCTATGTCTCCTTGCAGCCCCTCGGGCCCGGAGGTTCTCATCAGGGGGTGAGGAGGATGGCTATGACCGGGGCATGCACAAGGTGAGTGATCTCCCTGCAAGCAGCCTGGCCAGGGAGGTGCTGACAGCGAGCTACCCCCGTGGCAGTTGGCTCTGGGGAGGAGACCCAGCCCAGCTCTGCCACCCAAGAAGAGGCCACCACTGTCCCTGCCACCATCTGCCATCTCTCTCTCTTCAGCCACCCCAAACATGGGGTCTGAAGGAGGGGGAGCACAGCACCTCGCTAAGGCATGCCCCTCCCCAGTACCTCCTCCTTAGGGACAGGGGAGCTGGGGGGAGATGCTGAATCCCTGCTGGGAGGTGCCAGTGGGCATGGAGGGCTGGGCAGAACAGGAGGGGTGCAAAGCAGCTTTTCCTCCCCCTGCCCAGATCCAGAGTGGCATTGGCAGGCTGATCCTGAGGGAGGAGATGAAGGCCCGGTCCAACTCCTACGCAGACCCCTGGACACCCCCTCGCAGCTCAGCCAGCAGCAGAGAGGCCTTGCACACAGTTGGCTATGAGGGCTCCCTCAATGGCTGTAAGGACAACCCCGTCTGTCTGTCCATCCCACCCCACCCCATCTAACACAGGCCCTGTGGGAAGTTTGCTGCGGTGAAGGAGGAGGGATAGGGGTCTGGGAATGGGTGGTGGGAGTGGTGCTGGGCACCAGAGTTGGACTTGGGAGGCTCATTTCCTATCTGGAGGGCTCCATCCATTCCCTGTGCCCTGTCTGGGATGGGGCATCATCCAGTGGGTGGTTGCTGTCTATCTGGGCAGCCCACCTAGTGAAGTGCCTCATGGGATGGTTGAAGGATTCCTTGGGAATGCTCTGACCTGTTTTGGGCTCACTGCTTGAGTGCGGTTTCATTAACAGCACACTGGGAACCTCCTGGCACCCCAGACCTGCAGACTGGCCTCAGGGCTGCCTTTGCTTGCATTGCCTTCATTGCACAGCACCCAGGGCACCCAGCCTCTGTCCCCTCAGGGCTGCCAGAGGGGCTGGAGCATTATGGGGCCTGGCAGCACAGATGCCCCTGCCCGCTCCATGCTCTCCTTCCTCAGGGCACATCTGCCCTTGTGGAGCTGGGGCTGTTTGGAGATGCTCAGGGAGACCCTCAGCCCCACTGAGGGTCTGAGCAACCGGGCAGCTCTGCTTGGCATGAGTTGCTCACTCCTCCTGACCCATGGCTCTGCTCTCCTTGCAGCTCCCCGGATGCACTACCTGGCTGACAGCGGTGAGTGTGGGAGCATTCAGGCCTCCACGGCTGGGCCCTCATTGCTGTGGCGTCCAGAGCCTAAGCTGGAGGAAATGCTGGGACCAGGGAGGGAGGAAGGGGAGAGAAGGAGCCCCTGAGAGGCTGGACCAGAGTAGAGCTGAACCAGGGCAGAGCTGGTGGCAGCACCAGGAGAGGAGAGGTCAGAGAAAGGGCAGGGAGATTTTATTGTGCTGAAGGGTGAAGTGGGAGGGCTGCCACTGGAAAGAGATTTTGGGGAAAGGAGTTTCAGCACGGGAGGAAGCCAGGCTGGAAATGAATTGGAGCTGGAAGGAGACAGTTGGGTGAATGTGGAGCTGGGTAGGGAGCAGAGTAGCCCATGGCTCTCCTGAGGTATGAGGATCAGGCCTGCATTTTCCCTTATGCACCTTGGTGGCTTCTTTTGCAGATCCCCTCATTTCTAAATCGGCCTCCCTTCCAGCCTACAGGAGGAATGGGCTGCACAGGGTAAGTGCCTCCTGCCTGCATCCTGCTGCTCCCAGGCATCTCTGCATCCTTCATCATCCTCCCCAGGCTCCTCAAAGCTCCCAGTGCTCCCCTTTCATGACTAGGATGTCCTGCTACCCCCTTGTCTGCACCCCTGCTGTTACTGCTGGCCTGTGCCAATCCAAAATGACCCTTACTGGGGACCAAAGTATGGGACAGAGGTGCCTGTCCTGAACCTTCTGCAGGCTGTGTTTCAGAAGAATGCTGGTGTTGCTTCCAAGCACAAGAGCTTTGCTTTATACCCTTGGGCATTGATTGCTGTGGGTAGAGGGAGACCTGGGCCTGTCTCCATGTGATCTGGGCCTGTCCTCGTGCCTCAGATTCCCCACTGCCAGGTGTGGGGACCAAGTCCTGCTTTGGGGTGAGCGGGTGCCTTCTGCCATGGGGACATGGGAGGTGCTGTGCTGAGCATCTGAAGGGGACCCCCTCTTACTCCCTCCCTGTATCCCTCCTGCAGCCTCCCAGTGCTGAACTTTTCCACTACGACAGCACAAATGCCGTCAACTGGGGCATGCGAGGTAAGGCACAGCAGGGCTGGGGAGCAGCGTGGGCAGGGGACCCTGTAGGCACAGAGTCAGGTGCTGTGTGGCTGCCTACCCCACACAGGCAGCTCTGCAGAATGAGGTTGAGGTTGGAGGGAAAAGCGGGGAGACAGGTGGGGGTCCCTGCAGCCCTGTTGCGAGGATCCTGGCAGTGGAGGGTTCACATGGCTCATGGCTCATCTTTTCCCTCTCCCCACAGAGTACAAGGTAAGATGCTCCCACTCGAAGGAGCAGCTGCCAGCCAGAAATGTGAGTACCAGCCAAAGGGAGTCCCTGAGATGTGTCCCCAGGCCCTTCAGGAGGAAGCTTTGCCCTCTGCCTGCAATGCCCTGCCTTCACTCCGCACTATCCCTCACCTGACATCCCTGTCCTGGGACTGTTGGGCTTGGACCAGAGTCCTTCCCCTCCTGGACAGGGTCCCAAGCACTTGGCTGAGCAGAAGGGTCTCCTGGGTGAGGAATAGGGAAGGGTGGTTGTGCTGCTGGTTCACACACACTCGTCTTTGGGTCACTCCTGGTTTCACAGAGTGAGCAGGCTATTGCAGAGCCACCAAGGTGATTCAAGGTGGATTACAGTCACCCTGTGAGCAAGTCTCCTCTCTGTCTTGTCCTGTCCAAACCCTGGAAGCAGCTGTGCCACCCAAACACTGCTAAACACAGCAGGACGAGGTTTTGTCCTGGTGGCCCCCACGACCTCATTCCCAGCTGTGTCCTACCTGTTCTTTTCTGGCTCTGGAGCTATTCCATGATCTTCCTGTCCTTGTGCAGATATACCCCTATGAGCTGCTCCTGGTGAAGACAAGGGGGAGGAACCAGCTGCCCAAAGATGTGGACAGGACTCGGTTAGAGGTGAGCCTTTTCCACCAGGGGCTCAGAGGGACCCAACCCTGGGGCGTGTCCCCTTAGTCCTGGCTGGCAGTGTGGGACTGCGAGGGGCTCATGGGTGTGTGGGTAGCATCTCCATGGCTCCCCAGAATCACCCATGTGTCTGCACACTGTCACGGTGCTGGTCCTGCTGCTGCACTGGTCACACAGAGCTGTTCCCCACACCCATAGCACAAGTGTGTTTGGCAGGAGCAGGGGGAAACTGGGTGCTCCCCCTCTCCCAAGTAGCACCCGACTGCACCCAACTGCACAGGGGATGCCATCAGACACACCTGTGGGACATCAGCCCCCTTCATGCCATCAGCCACCCCCCTACAGCCATATGACCTGTGTGCTGGCCATTGGCCGTGGGTGGAGGCTGTGCTCCCCAGCCTGGCCCAGTACCCTGTCTCTCCCCAGCGCCACCTCTCCCAGGAGGAGTTCTACCAGATCTTTGGCATGACCATCGCCGAGTTCGACCGCCTGGCCCTGTGGAAGAGGAACGAGCTGAAGAAGCAAGCCCGGCTGTTTTAAATGCAGTGCACTATAAATATATACATACCTATAAATATATACATAGAAAGATCTCTATACTGCAGCTCTGTATGATTCTCGGTGCTGTACGTGGCAGAGGGGCCCTCTGCACCCCTGAGAGTGAATTGGAGTCTTGCAGATTATTTAACACTCTTTGTTTCCTTTTCTTCTCCAACCTTGTTTCTGTCTCTGTCTTGGGTTTTACCAACAGGTAAAACCATGAGGGTCCCAAAGCACTTGGCCTCTGTCACTGCTGCCCCCCCAGGATGTAGAGGGGAGGTAATGTTGAGGACCTCACAGGGACTAGGGTGCACCCCCGTGGTCAAGGAGCACTCACGATGTGTCCCAAGCCCTTGGATTTTCCTGCAAACCTGGTATTGCTACAGAGAAAGTTTTTCCTCCCAAAGCACCTGAGCTCTCCAGGCCATCCCAAAACCAACCCCTTCTTAAATGAAACAGTCAAAGCTGCCTCCTTCCTTGTTCAGGTTCTTTCTGCTCTTCAGGTTTGTCCAGGGCTGGCGAGGGACAAGCTTCACTGCCACCCAGTTCTGGGCCACTGTTCCTTGGGCCCTGGCAGAGGTGGTGTTAACACCCAGCCCTGCTGCTCCAGTGTCCCAGCATCACCTGAGCAGCAGTGGGAGTAGTCAGGCTGGGTACCTGTGGCAAGGCTGGAGCTGGGGAAGCAAGTCCCAGTAACGGCTGGAGCTGGGGAGGCAAGTCCCAATAACTGCTGGACCTCTTAGTGGGGCTTTCCTGACTTACCCCATGACTGATGCTTGAGTCCCAGGTGAATCCCTTTCAAGCCTCCAGGAATGGTGGCCATCACCTGGGACACTCCACTGCAAACTGTTAGGATTCTTTTGTTTTGGTTTTTCCTATTTTTTTTTCCTAAAACTAATAGGTTTATTTCCACATAAGCATCTCTCCTGGTGTCTGTGGTGCTCTGGTTTTCTATTTGCTTGTCTGGCATAGTTACCAGGCATACCACAAGACTGAAGAGTCCCGAGCAGGCCAGTAACCCATGGGGTACCTCTGCAAGACCTGGGTTAACAGAGCTCTTCTGAAGGGACAGTGAGGGTGTTGCCTTCATTGGACCATTGGGCACTGTGCTGCTGACTGTTCTGGTCCTTTTCGAAACATTCCTGTCCTGGTGTCTCCCATCAGGTAGATTGAATGACCTCTCTGTCACCAGCACCACTACCAGTGGGTGCTGAGGCCACATAGTTTGTTGCCCAAGAAGGCATCACTGGGGTTCTGCAGGAGACAAAGTCCAGGGTGCTGGAGGCATGAGACCTCCCATCAGCAGCAGCTGCAGCTCTGGGAGTTTTACATGGGCATGGAAGGGGCTGGGGACCGAGGTGGAGATGGCAATATTGCACTGGTAATTGCTTCTGTCTGCTTTAGTGCAGCAGTAAATGAACCAATTTTATTTATAATGATTTTACTCATATAAACTACAGCTCCCTAAATCATGCTCAACCATTTGTAGCTATAAAAAACTTTCATCTCCAGCAGCAGCTTCAGTGATAAAGCCTGGAGGATATTATTATTATTAATAATAATAAAACAGCAGGAGTCTTTTCATTTTCAAAGCATTTTATGGACAGCAGCTAACTGTTCCCCAAAACTACCTGCATGGTAAAGATGGGCAAACTGAGGCAGAGTGCTATCTTCTGGTGCCAAGGAAGCCCATGCTGTTCAGGGGCAGCAGATGCCCTGTGGGGCCCCCATGGGCTTCCATTACCATGGGGTGAGCAGTGAGCATCCAACTCTGCCCTGGAAACCATCAGTGCTTGAGCCCACGCTCACACCTGGCGGCTTCGCAAGCCCCAGCCACAGAGCAGCTGGAGCTCAGCAAGCGCTGGCAGCCCTGACCCGCGAGCACCCAGTGAGCACCACAGCCTGAGGTGACCCCGTGTCAGGGGAGAAAAATGGAGCTTGATCAGAAGGGAGGGACCAGCAAACACAGACCAGGGAGGAGCTGCTTGGGGAGAGGAGGGCGGGGCTGGCTCCCAGCTGGGCACAGCAGGGTACGAGAGAGACCGCTGACTGTCCTGGGCTCTGTGCCCCCAACAGGAAGGCTCTCGTTGCTCACGCACAGCTAATGCTTCAATTAGTGCTTTCCCAGGTGATAAGGCGGTACATGTGAAACCAAATCACCTTTCTGTCACAGCCTGCTGTGCCCAGAGGAGGGCACAACTGCAGCTGAGGCCAGGAGAAACTGTCCTGGGGATACCAGGAGTCACTGACCCTGCTGCCATGTGCTCTCCACACACAGGACACTCCCTCAAACACCCCGCAAGTCCCCCCTGCGGTGCCGGTGGTATGAGCTCGGTGGCCCGGAGAGACCGGGCACATGAGGGACACCAAAAGGGAGCAGATATGAAGGGGGTTGGGATTGGATGAGCACGGGTGAGGCAGGGAGTGCCGCGCAGGGGGAAGCTCTGCTTGCTCACCGGGTTTGTGTTTGGGTGGGGGAATTCGTTCTGGATCTTGGCTCAAGCTGAACAACCAACAACCCCCGGGGGCAGGTGGGGGTGGCCTACTCCTGACTCCCACCCTCTTCTGGGCGCTGCCGGTGCTGGGCCCGATGCGTGGGCGGAACCGCGGGACACCCTCGGCCGTGGAGGGAGGTGGGTGCTGTGGGGATGCGCGTAGAGTGGGGGACACACCCCCCCGAGAGGTCTCTCGGTGCCGTGCCGGGCCGTGCCTGTGCTCGGCGCTGCCGTGCCCGAGGGAGGGGCGGACGAAGCGATTGGCCGCTCCGAAGCCGAGACCCGGCCCCGCCAGGCGGCTGCTCACGGTGACATTCGCCCGCCCGCGCCTCCCGGGCCGGCTGGTGCTGCCGGCGGCTCCGGGACCATGGACCGTCTGAGCGGTAAGAGGACCGGGCTGGCATGGCGGGGAGAGGGGGTGCCCGGGTCGCGCTGTGGGTCGTGCTCCCTTCCCAGCCCAGCGGGTGCAGCTCATCGGATTGATGTGGGACCCTGCCCCCGGGGTGATTTTGCCCTCCCACCAGCCCTGTGGCAGGACCAGCTGGGACGTAAACTGGTACCAGTTTCCCTTTACTGTCATATGGGTGAGAAGGCAGACCCTTGTAAATAAGTCTATGGGGTGTAAGCACTTGTTAGGGGAAATTGAAATTATGGTCGTGGAAAGGGAGGTGACTGGTGTTTCCAGATGGAGCTGATCAGATCCAGAGAGTTTGCCTAGCTGGGGAAGATGCCGGTGGTCTCGTAAAGCCATGGAGGGCCTGATCCCCACCCTGCTGGGAAGTGGCTGCATTCCCACATGTGTACGATTCCCGCCTGCAGCTTGTGGCATCAGGCTCACGTAGCTATTAGGCTTTGATCTGGTATATGAATAAACCTGCCAGGGCTTTGTGCCAATTTTGCAGAGAAGGTCCCAGCTTTCTGCTGGGCCTGTCAGGTCCCTGAGGGGAGCAGAATGAGGATTTCAGGGTGCGCGCTGCTTGCTGCTGCTGAATAGTGAGTGGCCCCGGGGCTGCAGAGGAGAAGCAGCTGGTGACATGTTGTAGTGAGGGTCCTGGCTATTGACCGGTCCTCGGAGGTGCTACAGAAGCACCAGCTAAAAATGACAACAGGGGGCCAGGGGCATCACTCCATCTCCATGGGCTGGGACCACACTGAAGTTCCAGGACAGTTCAGCCATGCTGTACCTGCAGCTCAGGGTCAGCACCAGAAAGACCCAAAGGTCAAGAGTTCCCCTTCCCGATGTAAAAGGATGGGGTGGTGTTTCCGTAGTGGAAACACAGTGGTGAGGACTTCTGACTCTCAGGCTGCAGTTCATGGTGTAGATGCTTAGAGAGCAGTGTCTGTGCCCAGAAGCCTGGGAGGGGACAAAGACAGTGTCAGGGACAGCCTTCCCCCATGGCTCTGGCTTGCCCTGCCTGCCAGCCAGATGGGGCGACTTTGCCAACTCTGAAGGAAGGTGTTATTAAATGACATGTGATGCCAGAGCTGTCCTTCGAGGTCCCAAAAGACCTCACCAAAGGAGAGAGGGGAGAGCAGAGTGTCTCGGCTACCCTATTTGCATCCTAGCTCACCTCAAAGAACAAACCTCAGCCTTCACCACAAGGCAGGGGGTGCCTGGAATGCCGTGAAAACCACCCTGGAGCAGTGTGGAGACAGGCCTAGTTATGGTGTAGCTGTTCCACAGACTGGCTGTGCCCTGGGAGAGCCACTCTGCTGTTTTATCCCCATCAGTGTTGCCCGCTATGGTAGCAGCAGCAGTGCCTGCCTGCTTTGCTTTGAGTGCTTGTAATTAATTGCTGTTGGCACCTGGGTGGCTCTTTGCTAATGTAATCCTCTTTCAGACCCTCCTGCTCATCATCCGGAGCTGCTGGATCCCTCTGGGGACTGTGGCTCATGAAGGAAGGTGTGTGGGGTCTCACCAGACTCCCTTACCTAGCATAAGGGGTGTGGGTCTGGTGGTGGGTAGGAGCTTTCTGCCCCATTCCCAGGCTCTGCCTGCTCCCTGGCAGCCCCTTTCTCCACCTGGAGCTCTGCTCAGGCCCTGTGTGTCCTGACTTGCTCTTGCTTTATGATCTGCCCATACTTCACTGCTTTCTTTTCACCAGCTGAGCCTTCTGCCTTCCCTGGCAGGCTGGGCAGCACCCAGTGTGAGGCTTAGCTCTACACCAGCAGCTAACTGGGAAAATGGGCTCTCTCTGGAGTTCCTTTGGGTTGTGCTGATGGAGTGTGTGTGTGTGTGTGTGATTTGGGAACTGATATGTGCCTTGAGCCTTTGCTTTTGCAGGGCTGTGCTCACACATGGCTTCTCCTCATTAATGGCTCTACCCTGACCTTTTGTGCCACCAGAATTTAGGTGGTGCACCAAACTTATCTGGGGTCTAAATCCAGCAAAGCCGGCAGAGATGTGTCAGGGATAAACTTGGCTCCAGGCTCACCCACAGGAATGGGGAGGCCACGGGGGTGGTGGGAGGGAGCATGGATCATTCCTGACCTGCTGCCTGCAAGCTGGCAGCAGGAATCCCACCCGCCCCGTGCATGTATCCCAGTGGAAGGGGGTGCAGAGTGGGTGAGAACCGCAGATCGGGCCAGCTGTTAGCGCAGCAGGCAAATGCTGAGCTCTCCCCCACATTGCAGCCATTCCTTCCGCTGGAAACTCAGCTGCCTGGGGCCACTGCCTGTTTATAGCCCAGGAGCACGTGGGGAAGGGGCATGAGCCCATGGGCTGCCCTGGCCCCATCTTGCTTGGCAAAGAAGGGTGGGAGGGCAGCCCCAGGGATGCTGATGCTGAGCGGAGCAGGGAGGCACTGAAGTTGTTTGCCCCTTTGTGTTTTCTGATACCCTTCTATGTGTAGTATTGTCTCTCTGGAGGTACTGGATCCCAGATGAAGCCATCCTGGCTGCTCTGGAGGACCAGAGGCCTGCCCTGCCTTGTACCTCGTAGATGCCAGCTATGGCAGGAGTTGCTGGAGGGAAGAAGCAGCAGGCTGGTGCCCTTACTGAGTGCTGCAGGGGTAATGTCCTCCAGCCAGGGACCCTGGGGACTTTCCTATCTGCCTGGTCTGTCTGGAAAACCTGCGTCTTTCCCGCGCGTGCTCTTGACCTGGAAATGCAGTTTTCCGGTGCAAATGTGCTGAGCTGCGAGGCTGACGTGCCCTTTGCTACAGAGCAGTGCGGGGCTCCCATCTGCCTGAAATCCTCTGGCTCACAGCTGGCGGGTGGAACTTAGCCCAGCCCAGGAAAACTTTGTTTAAGATTTTGAAGAAGTTGTCTCATCCTAAACAGTGGGAAGAGGAGGACAAGGAGTGAAAACTGGGCTTGAACCAAGAGTTGCCTGTTGTTCAGTAGCCAAGTAACTTGCTGGCGACAGAAGATAAAGATTTATCAGAGCAGAGGCTTGAAGTGTTTTCTGGCATCCCAGACTCATGTCCTAACCCCTTAACTCTTCCCTACGTTACTAATATCTAGTCCAGCACAGCTAAAGGTCTCTCCTGAGGAGCAGACATTTCCTCCTGCACACAAGGGACCGTAAAATTTATGGCACAACTGTCAGTCCTGCAAAGTATCTACAAAATGTCACTCTTCCAGGGCAGCAGCAGGACAATTGAGTTGGAAGCCACCCAAGGAGCTCTTCATTGTCTTTGCCAGCCCTGCCCTACCACCACACAAACAAGAGGCTGGCACCCCCTGCCAGGGCACAAATAGAGCAGGATCTGCCTCCCTGCCAGGAGGGCCCCCGTGCAGCTACCATCACCCTGCCTCCCATCACCCTGCAGAGCTCAGGACCCTTTGCAGAGCCCGTGTTGACAATTTCCAGCCTCCACAGTGGGGGAAGGATGAAAATAACTTCTTTGGCCCTCCCTCCCCTAGACTGCCCCCATGGTACGGCTGCTGTAACACTCTTCCCTTTTTGCTCCTGAGATACCTCCCATCACATCAAAGTCAGGCCCTTTGGCAGGCAAGGGAAAACTGATTTCTTAACAGTTTGGAATGAAAACAGATCTTTGCTGCAAGGGGTATTTGTTTATTTATTTATTTATTTTGAAGTGGATTTCATGTGTTTGTGATCCTGGAAGTGATAGGAGGGAGCTCTGAGAGACTCTGGTATACTCTGATTTCTGGCAATTATCAGGGGGTGTGTAAGGAGCAGCTTGAGGAGTGGTTTTGGCTTTCTTCTGGCTTTTTTTTTTTTTTGAACATTAAATCCACCCAACTTGGTGATGGGTGAACAGCCTCTTTTTGTCTCCTTGTCCAGTAGGTTCAGCCTCCCATTTTACGTAATTCCAGTGACATGTTACTCTTAGGGAAATGAGGTTGTAAAGGGCAGAGCCAGGAATAGAAGTTGTGTAGCAACAGGTACAGTAGCTGTCCTTTGTGTCCTGGAGTTAAAAGCAGGTACAGTAAACCAGTCCTGGCACTGACAGAGCCATCAGCAATAACCAGAACAATCACATCTTCCCCTCTGCTCAAGCTAGTCGGCTTTTCTGCCAGCAGAAACTGGCTCTCTTGCCTCTCTGGCCCTGCCCCTCAGGGGTTAAGTGGGTAGGAAATGCTGTCGGTGGTGGCCTTGCTGTTGCACCTGATGCTCCCCATGGAGCTGGGCAAGGGAAGGAAAGGGAAGGGCTGTTCTCAGCTGAGAAAATATGCTTATCCTGACTTCCAGGGCTCCTCCGGGGCAGCATGGCCCCGGCCCTCAAATGCAGAGACCCTCAGCTGTGTCCTGCTTGCCCTGGCCCAGGAACATGTCTTTCCTGCAAGGACAGGGCTGCAGTGGCCACTGAGAGGATCCCATTTTCCACACCAGGCAGGAGATACTCATTCCCATCACAGCTCCCAAGCATTGGGAGCATTGCCAGGGTCAGGGCAGGGATGCTAACACAGGAGGCTGGGTACTGGCACTTATCTCCATCCTCTGACTCCTCAGGGGTATTTCCCCCACAAGTGTCTGTGGTTTCTCATCCCACAGGAGTTTTTTTTCCTCTAACAAGAGGCATCCTCATTGTGCAACATGGCTGAAAGCATTTGGGAAAGCAGAGCTGGATGGTGGCTAATCCACCAGCTCCTTCCTGCAAATCCCATGCTCTCCCTGCCCATACTCTGCTAGGTGACGGTCCTGTACCCTCCCCTGCTTATGAAGGTCCAGGCACAACTGCCTTGTATGACTCTTCCTTCTAGAAACATGTATCAGCCCTGACAGCCTTCCCCATCTTGCTCCTACATGTCAGGTATTGCATCTGAGATATTTTGGATCTTGGCTCTGGGGAAGGGGGATGTACGGGACAAGGAGAGTAGCCTTTTGGGATGTAGAGAGTTTTCCATCCCTATCAGTGGGGCTGGGGGGACCATTTTAGAGATTTGGGGTCTGAAAGAACCACCTGACCCTGGGTCTGTGGGGCAGTGGGGGGCACATGCCCACAGGAGAGCTGTCATCACCTCAGGGTGCTGAGTTGGCAGGTTTCCCACCACGGGGCCCACAGTGACCTGCAATTCCTGCTGTCCTGGAGACTGAGAGATGGTATGGTGGAGGTGAAGGGCTGTGGGGAGGTGAGAGCTTCAGATCCCCCCAGCTCTGAGATAGCAGTGGGCAGGAAGGTGTGACCTGGGGAGGTGTCCCTCAGCTCTGCCTGCCATGGAGAGTGGTCACAGGGGTGGGCAAATGGCTGTGGAACTGGTTCCAGGGCCTCTCCTGATGCTGGAGAGGAGCCCAGTCCAACCTGTTGCTCCCTGCGCTGCAGAGTTTGTTTGGAAAAGGCCGACACCAAAATTTTGGTTGGAGAAAAGACAGTTTATTCTGGGTTCTCACTAATCCTAACATCTCCCCTCTGCCTGAAGCTTGTTTTTTATACATTACTCAGCAGGTCTCACCCCTGCCTGACTATTCCTTTAAAGGGCATCTCAAACCTCTCTTCTTCATTAATTATTTAAATGTGTTATCCAGCCAACAAACTGAACCCCTCTCCCAGACTAGCCTGGCCAAGCATTGTGCCACATGCCCACTGCATCTGGCACCGAGCTTGAAATGGAGCCCGGATGTACTGATCTGGTCCATGCGTGTTTGCAGAGCTAATGGTGTTGATTGGGCTGAGCTGTGGCTGGAAGCAACTTGTACCTGGGGTTAGGAGTCCCCTGGGGTTCAGGGGCCTGGGTGAGTGCAGGCAGAGGGAGGAGGTCACCCATGCCCTGCCTGGGGGCATGCCCAGGGGCACTCAGCGGTATCTCACATGGGTGCTTTTGTTTTCTCCACTTCTTGCTGTGCTCAGCAGTAAGGGAGGGTGATCCAGAAACCACCCCCTCCTCCTTTGGGGTGGGGGCAGCTGCAGCCTCTTAGGGTTAGAGGGATAAAGTTTGTTTTGGGGGAAGTAAAGCAAACCACTTAAATATCCTCCTGGAGTTGGATAAAGGGCTGCTGAGCTGTGAGCAGTGGGAGGACAGCCCCAGCAGCCTCTGGAGAAGCATTTCTGCTGAAGTGTGGGGCACTGGAGGGTCGTTATCTGCCCGGGTCACAGGAGATGTTTGTGGGATTTAATCAGCCTGTTAATTATTACCTGCACCGCCTGTGAAGCTGCTCTGCTTCGGTGGGAGCTGCTGTGGGGAAGGACAGATCCTGCAGCACAACAAGGTCCTGGGGGGTTTCTTCCAGCAGTGATAACTGTGCTGAGAGCCTCTGCCCTTCCAATGCCCGGTGTCTCTGTTGGGGGCTCCCTGGGGAGGTGACATCCCTCTGTGAGTCACTGCCCATGGGGCTGGGGTGACAAGTGAAGCTGGCAGGTTGAGGGTGCTGCAGCCTTGGGGGAGGGCTCCAGCTCTGGGTGTGTGTTTGCTGCTGCTGAGGAGGAGATTTTGCACCCGCAGCCCTGTGCTGAGCGTGGGTATCGCCAGGAGACCCTCAACCCATCCTGGGGCTTTGCTGCAGAGCTGCACCCCTCCCTCCAGGCTGTGCAGGGATGTGCTGCCAGTACTGGACTGGTTGGGAAGGGAGCTGCTGTGATCCCCTTGTTCTCCAGTTTCTCCTTTAATCCAGTTACATAGAAGTGGCTTGACTGGCCCCGCAGCAGTGAGCAGTGGTCTGTGCAGCATTTGAGCCGGCAGGGGCACGAGCGTGGGTGATAATCTTTGCCCTTTGTAAGCCTGTAATTATACTTCTCTCTCTCTGTTCAGGGTCCTGTTTTCATGTGTAAGACTGGGGGCAGGACATGAATCAGTCTCTCCTGCAGAAGAGAGTGCATTGGGACGGGGACATTTGGGGTCTTGCTTCTGCAGCTGGTGCCCTCATGCCCCTGCTCTCAGCACTGGCTGGGTGCACTGGGCAGAGTACCAGCCCTGGGTGTGTGCCACAGCTCCTCATGCTCATCTGAACTTTTTGGGGAGTGGCAAGGACTCCGAGAAACTCTTTCAGCACAGAGGACCAGGGCAGAGCAGGAGGGCTGGGGGAAGAGTATGTTTGAGAGCATGTCTCTGCTCTGACCAGGGCTGGAGTTGCTGCTTGGCTGGTCTCTGCTGAGGTGGGCGAGCAGCTGGGAGCAAGGCCATGAGATAAGGCTTTCTGCAGAGCTATTTATACTGCAGAGATGAGCTGCTGCTGGCAAAGGCACTGGACCACATTCAGGACCCTTCAGCCACTGCTGAAAGTGGCTGAGCTGGCCACGCTACTGGGGCTGTGCTGGGAATTCCCCCAAGCTGCTGTCAGCATTGGGGTGTGCATCTGGAGCAGATGGGGCCAGAGATGAAGGAAGCTCAGCAGGCACAGACAGGGCACCTTCTTGCTATATAACCCCTCTGTTGCTTATCTCCTTTCCCAGGTCTGGAATGGGATGTAGGGGCCCTGCAAAGCCTGAGGGCATTATTTTCATTAAGTAGAGAAGCCAGCAGGAGACTGAGATGGTGGGGACCTTCTGCTCCCTTGAGCAGGCAGGTTTCATATTCATCTCCCAGGATTGATTTTCCAAGGTTATCAGCTAAGGATATTAGTTACTGTGAGGTCATGATGATGGGATCCCCAAGAGATGTGCATCCTAGCCCTGCCTGCTGCAGCCTGGCTTGGCGGGGTATACCATGGGGAGGTGGCAGGGAGTTGATGGAAGTTTGGGGTATGGATCAAAGTATCTGATCTCAACTTGTGCTCTACAATGACATCCAGTGATAGGGCAAGGGGCAGTAGGTACAAGGAAGCATAGGAAGTTTCAGGTGAACATAAGGAAAAGCTTTTTCACAGTGAAGGTGACAGAGCCTGGAATAGGCTGTCTTCTCTGGAGACTCCACAACCTGGACATTAAAAACCTGCCTGGACATGTTCCTGCATGACCTGGTCTAGGTGATCCTGCTCTAGCAGGGGTGTTGGACTAGGTGATCTTTCAAGGTCCCTTCCAAACCCTTACGTTCTGTGATTCTGTAATGCCCAGGGATGCTGTGGCACCCAAGCTTGGAGTTGCTGGGAGAGCAGGGATGGCTGCCAGGGCTAGTGGCAAAGGGGTTAATCACAGTGAGGGATGAGAAGAGGCACTAGCTTGGGCAGTTGAAGATCTGGGGAGGGTGTGGGACTCTGGTCCATGCAGGAGCCAGCCCCACGTGCTCAGGCTCCTGCTGACATTTTTGGATGTTGGAGTCCAAGGCACTCCCTCCATCCGCCCTACTCAAGGGGCCCTTGTTTCCAGGCAGGAGATGATTCATGCGCATGGAGTAGCCCCTTAGCAAATCTTCCACTGCTAGGGATGTTATCAGAGCTCAAGTGTGATCATTAATGGTTGGCTTTTCTGTAAAAACCCTCCAGGCTGGAGCAGGTCAAAATGTTCTGTAGCTGTGCAGACAGCTGGGCTAAGGA
The DNA here is from genome assembly GCA_024611195.1 of Ceyx melanurus. Lineage (NCBI taxonomy): Eukaryota > Metazoa > Chordata > Aves > Coraciiformes > Alcedinidae > Ceyx > Ceyx melanurus. The sequence continues at coordinate 10,545 of JANHGL010012799.1, read as the reverse complement.
AGAGGAGGTACTTTCCAGGCTGGTGTTCCTGGCCCCATCAGACTGTCCTTGTCTTCTCATTTTGCCCCATACCCAGCTGGCGATGGCTGGCCAGGCCCCTGCCACCTCCCAGGGGCTCAACCTGCCCTGCTTGTCAGGATGTTCCTGCCTGCACCAGAGGAGCTGTGGCTGCAGGCAGGGTGCAGGCAGGCAGTGGTCTGTCCTGCCTTCTGCACAAAGGAACAATTCTGGGAGTGCTGAGCTGCTCCTGCCAAGGCACTTCCTCGCCGGCTGCCTGCCTGCCTCCTCCCCATCGGAAAGAAACCTCCTTGGGAATGGGAACGGGAACAGGAACTGCCCTGGGAGCTCAGCAAACAGCTCACCCAGGAGGCCATGGCCTTCCTCAGGGAGCAGCAGTGGGGGAAAGCTGGTCCTGCTGGGGTGGGAAGCAGCACACTGGGGCTGGAGTGGGGTGTCAACACCCTCTTTTAGAATCATCCCTCCGGTGATGCCCGCATCCCGTGCTGGGACAGGAGGAGGCTGGGCCAGTGATCTATGGAGTCATGTCCTGGAGTCTGGGTGTCTCTTGCAGGTGGCTTGACACCAGCCCACGGAGAGGGCAGAGTGATTTGCGTGCTGCAAGCAACTCCTGCAGCGCTGGGTCTGTTTCTCCTACAGGGTGGGTGACTTAGTCTAGGTGATCCTGCTCTGGCAGGGGGTTGGACTAGGTGATCTTCTAGGTTCCTTCCAATCCCTAATGTTCTGTGATTCTGTTACCTCCCTGCAGGGTTCCTCCTGGGACGGGGGCATTTCCACCACTGTCAGTGGATGCTGGGGTAGCCCCTGCCTGCACCCCTTTCTCTGGCCCATATCCCACCTATTTATGACATCCCAGGACATTTGTTTACTGCTGGTGGCTACTCTGAGCAGCCCTGCTCAGGCAGGCAGAGCATCCCAGGGCCCTGCCCACACCAACAGGAAGGATTTATTTTTGCTTGGTTTTTATTTTAGCTACAAACAATGGCTGTTACTCCCAGCATCCGATTTCCCCCCAGCCCGCCTCCCCCCAGCCTTCACCTGGCGTGGGAGGAAGCATGGCCAGGGCAGGCAGAGGATGGAAGAGCTGTGGCTGATGGGGGTCCCCCTGCACCTCCCACTGCAGCAGCCTCACAACCTTAGGGTGATGTGTAACAGCATCTCCCCCTCCCCAGGACTCTATTCAGGCTGCAGATCAGCTTTGCTTGAGGTGACAATTCCACATGCATTGTCTTAGCTCTCCTCCAGCAAAAGCTCAGTCTATACACCAGGAAACTCCTGCTTTGGCTTGGCCAGTGCCTCTTCCTCCTTCTCCTCCTCCTTTTCCTCTCTGCAGGTTACTGGAGTAAGACCTGATTTTGCTCCTGTGACAGAGCAGAGGCCAGGGAGGGGGAGATGGGTTCTGCAGCTGCAGCCTGTGTCTGGAACCTTATCTCTGCACTAAGGAAGCAGGTCCCTGATGGGGGGGAACCACTTGTATGGTCTAAAAATAGAGCTGGCCTGGGTGCAGGATGGAGAGAGGTGGTGGGGTGCTGGAGGGGATGCAGCTACTCTGCCAGCATCATGTTTGATGCTGCTTCTAGGGCAGGCTTTAGCAATGGATAAAATACAGCCACACAGTCCTGAGCAGCAGCACTGTTATAGTACTGGTCCCCCAGCTCAACCCATTCCATCACATCACAACACATTCCATGCCCTGGGACCCCCAACCCACTCAGCTCAAGTTAGCTAATGCTAAAGCCAATCTGCTGCCCCAGCTCCTGGCCTTGCCAGGCTCAGAGATCTCACTGACATCTCCCCGTCCTGCCAGGCAATGAGACAGGCTGCAAATGTGGAGAGGAGTGAGTTCCTGGGAAGGGAGGCTGGCCTCACTCCCTGTCCTGGCATGTCTGTGTCCAAAGCCTGAGCCCAGTGAAGTGGTTGAAGCCATTTGGCAGCACCAGAGGCAGGCACAAAGGCAGAGGTGTCCCATGAGCAAGGCAGGGGACACAAGGTCCCTTTTTGGCTGTGTCACCTGCTGAGTGCCTGTGGCTGCTCTGATATTGGGCTGCCTTCCTTCCAGGAGCTCTTTGATGTTCTGCCACAGCCTCTTGTCCTCAGGCTCCATGCTTTCATGCTGCAGTTTTCAGACCCCCAAGGGCAGGGTTGTACACCAGTGCCAGCACCCATTCTTGACACACAGTCCCCTGCCCACCTTGGCGTGGGCATGGATGCCAGATGCTGCCTGGTGCAGGATCTGTGCTCGCTCCTGCCAAAGTAATGCACAGCTTCTTGTTCTCCAGGTGGCCTTGGGCCAGTCACGTTGTCCCCACTGCCTTGCACAGAGTAACCCTGGAGCAATCTCTCTTTGCTTCCTGCAGCCAGCCTGGTAACTTTATTTAGGCTGGAAACCTAACGAGCATAGGAAATTAATTCCCTTCCTCCGCTCCCCCAGGCAGAGGCTCCACTCTGGACCGTGCACCCTCCCGAGATCACAGGCCTCTTTGACTGCCCTCCCCCCTTGTATTTTGGAGGATGTTTAACAAGGGAGACAGAGGGGACAGCTCAGCTGGGGGGAAACAAAGGCGCCTTTAGTGCTCACCCTGTGCCCAGCTCAGACTTGGCGCTCGGGGCATTGCTGATGAGCTCACCCGCCTGCCATGCCGGGTGACAACCCTCTCTTATCGGGCACTCGCGTTCCTCGTGCATAGCAGGGTCTCCGTGCCCCCCTTGCCACACACGCCGCCCACTTTCTCACTATTAATAGAAACCCGCTTGCCCTTTCGCCCTCGGCTAGTCTGAAGCCTTGACACAGGAGCTGGTGGCTGTGATGGAAGATGTCCTACAGATGGCAGGGAACGGAGATGCTGGTGAGCACCATGCTTTCAGTGTGCCGGAGGAAGCTGTGTGCACGGTCTCTGTCTCCTCCATGGGAGCCTGTGGTCAGCTGAGACCCTGCTGGACTGGGCTGGTAGATTGATGGTTGTCTCCCTAGATGCTTGAAGGTGGACAGCAAGGCATCTTGGTTTTGTCCCAGCTGTTGTCATGGTGGTCCTTTGCCTCACCAAGCTCTTCAGGGGAGGATGTTTCAGCTGTTCTGGAGGCTACCACTGCATCACTGAGCAGGAGCCTGCCTCCATCCTGCCTGTGCAGCACTCTGGCCAGAGTCTCCACCCTAGGAGGAGGCTCAAGGGAAGCAGCAAATGGAGCATCAGGAGGGTCCAGGTCCTATGGCTTCCTGTCTGCTGTGGGGTGGTTTTCCAGCTCAAGGATCAGGAGCCTCACTTCCCCTGAGGTTGTCCTCTCCTTCCCTGCAGGCTAGGGGGTGCTAACAGCCCCCCAGGCTTGCTTGCTCCTTCTGGAGCTGTGCTGGGGCTTCTGTGCCTGCCTGGGAGTACCTGTTCAGGTTTGGCCTGCCCACAGGAGATGGGCACTAGCAAAGCTGCTCTTGCTGAAAGGGCTGAGGCTGCTGTTTAGCTTGGCACTGGGGAGAGAGGAGGAAGCAGAAGGTCTGTGAAGATAGAAGCACATCAGCTGGGGTGTCAGGAAGAGACTTGTGATCCACATCCTGCCTCACGTCCTGGGAAGGTGGTGATTTGGGGCTGGGCACACTGTCTCCTTACCACCAAGAGGCTTGGCCAGGCACTGATTGGCATCAACCCATTCATGTTGGGCTCCTCTTCAGCCAAAAAAACCTTTGAAACAGCTTTTTGGTTTACTGTGCTGTCTCTGTTTTGGGCAGCAGCACCAGTCTGCTCCCTGGTGGTCCCAGGAGACTTCCTTTGTGCTGTGGCTTTCAGGGGTGGAAGGTAGGCACCCAAAATCCTGGATCAAACCTGTAGCAGCCCAGCAGAAGCTCACTGAAGAACATGAGTAAGGAAGATCCCGTCAGCATCACAGCATCGTGCTGTTTCCATGGGAAATATGCCCCATGCCAGCCCTCGCTGCTGTCCAGCTCTGTTATGAGGGGCCCTTCCCCTGGCAGACCCCGGGGGGGCAACAGTAGGCTGGTACCACCTGGGCAGGGTGTCCCTGATGCTCCATGCTGCTGGGGCACATCCTCCTTGCAAACCATTCCCATCAGTCAGCATATCCAAGCTGCTGCTGTCACCTCTGGCCTCTACTCCTGTCCCTGGGGACCCAATGCCAGCTGCAGGCTGCCCCAGCTGTGCCACCATCGCTTTTGGTTGTTGCCAAGAGTAGGGATCTTGCTCGCGCTTGCACTGGAAGGAACTGCAGCTTTCTTTCCACCTTCTGTAGCCTTCAGAGCTGCAGGTTTGGTTTCCAGTGCAGGCCTTCTCCTGCAGGTGCTGGACTCTGGAGGAGCTACTCAGGATACTGGTGGAGCTAGGCAGGTGGGTAGTCCTGGGTAAACAGGAGCATGGCTTTGGACCCGGCTCAGTTTCATCTTACTCTGCTCAGAGGAGAAAAGGTACAGGAAGGGACCGAGGATGAGGATGTCAGTGCATGTGCAGAACTGGGTGTGGGGGAGCTCGTGAGACATTTGGAGTCCAGAGCTCACCTTTTTCAAGTCCTCCCTGTCCTTCCCACCCTTGGCCAACACATTTTCCCACACCATGTTGCTTTGTTCCGGTGCAGCAGCAGCCCAGGAGCTGGCAGGTACTGGCATCCCCCACACTGGAAAGTGGACAAGTGGTGACTTGTGGTGTGATTCCTCTGTGCCAATATTTCAGCTTCTCTGTCTCTCTTGGCCACCACTGGGGCCATGTGTGTTGGACCAAGGCTCAGCTAATACAGAGCTGGTGCTCCTGTACTGCAGACTGTGTCCCCTCCCTGGGCATATTTCAGGTGGCTGTGTGGGGCAGGGACGGTTCCTTGGGGCAGTGACTCCATTCCTGGAGGGAGGAGTGGAGTGGACTTGGAGTGGTGTGGATGAGCTGGGATGATACAGGGGAGGAGTGACAACAGGGCTGAGGAGCTGCTGGTGGTAGCAAGTGCAGAGAGGAAGGCTTTAGCCTGTGTACAGAGATGTAGCACCGGGCTGGAAAGTCACAGGTGGCCTGAGCACAGCAGGGGAACATGAGTGTCCCCCAGCAGGTGAGAAATGGGAGGACATCTCCCTGGGTGGCATTGCCAAGTGGCTCTGGAGATGACATTTGGGTTTTGATTCCTGTCCTTCCTTCCTTCTTCCTTCCTTCCACACCCAGTGTCTGTCACAGTAAGGAGGAATCAGCAGCAACAATACACTGTTGGGCAGGCAGAGGTGTAGTTTTATCTTCATGGAAAAATATGTGCTGAACCCTTTGATGGGAGTCCAGTAGCCTGCAGAGTTGATGCTTCCATTCACAGGCTCAGCAGGCTGCATCCTGGCGTCTGCGTGCAGGTGGAAGAGCTTGTGTGTGGAAGGAGCACACGTGCTCTTAGCAAACACTGCCTGAGCTGTGCAGGCCCTGCCTGGGATCTTCCACATGCTCCAGACCCTTCTGCCTTATCTTAACCCCAGCATCCCAACACCATCCTAGCTGACAGGCTTTTTCCTGCTCCCCCCAGTGCTGGACCAGCTTCTGCCAGAGCTCAGTGTCTTGCTCAAGCTGCTGGACCATGAGTACCTGAGTGCCACCACACAGGAGAAGAAGCTGGCTGTCTCCACCATCCTGCAGAAGCTGCAGCCACCTGCAGGTTTGTGTCCTGCTTCTGTGGTGCCCAGTGGCTGTCCCCAGAGGCAGTGGGTGTCCCCAGCAGCTGCCCTGTTCCAAAACCCCACTGGGGTAGGGAAAACCATCTGCAGGGCAGGGATAAGCTGCATTTGTGCCCAGCACCCAGCACTTGCTCAACCTCCTTTGGGTGCTTTGCTCCTTGCTCTTGCTTCCCAGCCTCTTCCTGCCCTGGGTGTGGGGACTGGCATCAACCCTGCCATGGCTGCAGGGGGGCTGCTCCCTGTGGAAACATCTCTTCACAGAGGTCTTCCTGCCACCAGTTTCTGCTGAGTTCAGGGGTTTCCACGGGAAGGCCAAGAGGACTGTGCACCTGGGGCTTCCACAGCCTTCCCACCTTCCTGCCCTCACGGGGGGAGATGGCAGCATCCCTGGGGACTTCTCCATTCCCCGGGCACCTGCTCTGGAGGAGCGCCCTGAGATTTGGTGGGGTGGGCAGGACTGTGTCCTCGGGTTGGTGTTTGTGGGGAGGAGAGATGCTGGTGCTCACCCCGACCACCCTGCCCACCTCCGGGCTGAGAACATCCCCTTGCTCCCAGGGAAGGACATGGACTACATGTACGTCAACACGGCATCTCTGAGCAATGGCACCAGCTTTGTGGAATCTCTCTTTGAGGAGTTTGGTATGTGTGGCTGACCTGAAGTCCCTGGGGTCACGCTGGGTGTGTGCAGTGCTGGCCCTGGGGTCCCTACTGGCAGCAGGGGTTCTTGGGGTACCCCAGGGGAGGAGAGAGAAAGCTGTAGTCTTGTGTCCAGGGAGGGCTTTGTCACTTGCTCCCCCACCCCCACAGCTGTCTGGGGGCTGGCTGTGGCAGGTCCACGCACCAGCTGTTTTCCAGCGATGCCCATCTCCCAGCACATTCCCAGTGAAAGGCCATGGGTGCTTGCTTTGGGGATCCCCGAAGGGCACAGCTGGGGAGGCCAGATCTGGTGTTTCCTGCTCCCTTCACTCTCTCCGCTTACCCCTGGGTAGACTGTGACCTGCGGGATCTCCAGGACATGCAGGAGGAGGAGGGGGACACAAGCGATAGCGTTGGCTTGGAGCTGGAGAGGAGCCAGGAGGCAAAAGCTGTAAGTCCCTGAATGCCCACCCCCCGGGTCTGCTCTGAGCTGGCACGGGCAGGTGGTAGTGGCTGAGGCTGGGACCCCTTCCTGTCCCTTGTCACTGTGGTAGCTGCTGGGACTCAAGACCCCCTCCGCTGCCTGTCTAATGCTGCTGGTGTTTCTGCTGTAGGTTCCTGGGGACCCTGCTCCACCGCTGCCCACCACTCCCCCTCCTGAGGATTACTATGAAGAAGCCCTGCCCCTGGGCCCTGGCAAGGCTCCCGAGTACATCACCTCCCGCAGTGAGTCCTGCTCCACGCCAGGATGGCAGGAGGGTGGGGGAAGCCCTGCAAGCTGCCCACTGCATCCCCCTGCTTGCCTGTCCACCTGGCAAAGCAGGCGGCCCTCGGTGGACACAGTGGCTTATCCTGGAGAAGGAAACATCGCTTGTCCCACCAGCATCACTCCTGTCCTGCTCCCACCCCATCCCACTGGGCTGTTGTTGCAAGGGGTTGTTTGCTCCATCTTGACTGGGAAGGAGGTGGTGAGGAGAGGTTGGAGCAGTAAGGGGGATGATGCTGAGATGTCCTGGGAGGGAGATCTTCGCCCTTTCCCAGCTCGCAGACTCACTGCTCAGAGCATCCCTGGGGGGAAAACAGTTGTAACAGCCCCAGATGCCCTCTGCTTTCTCCACAGACAGCTCCAGTCCCCCCAACTCCATCGAGGATGGCTATTACGAAGATGCAGACAGCAACTACCCTGTCACCAGGATGAATGGGGAGCAAAAAAATTCCTGTAGGTATCTGGGTGCCCTCACAGGGGAAGGGAGAGCTTTAGCAAAGTCCAGCTTTGAAATGAGGGCTTGAGGGCCAGGCTAGGGGCCAGCGGGACTGATGCTGGAGGATCTCTCGTGTGTCAGAGGCTGCTGGGCAAAAAGCAAGGAGTGTGGAATGCTGTTTGTCATGCAGGCCAGAAGGGATGTAACCCTGCTCCGGAAGGGATGTAATTTGTGCTGTGTCTGTCACCAGCTTGAGGAAGGGATGTCCCTGCCTCATGGACTGCCATGGCAGAGATGGACCAGGGTAGAGACACTGCTGTAGAGCCCTGCTCCTACATGATATGTGTGAGGGGGGTGGGTTGGAGGGCCAGCACGTGATCCTCTGTGACAGGTAGAAAGTTTAACCCAGAATTTCAAAGTTTGAGCCTTGCAAATAAGCCAGCCCAGGAGTTTGGATAGATGCACCTCGGACTGGCATTTGGCCCATGAGCATCCTGCCTGGTTTGGAAGGGAAGTGGACATGGCTGGGGTCAAAATGCTGCTGTTTTCAGAGGATGACATGGAGTCCATCCATCCTGGCACCCAGCCCAGTCTCCATGCTGGAGCGTGCTGGGCATGGGGAGCCCTGGCAACATGTGTGCCCAGCAGGCAGGGCGCAGGATGCCATTCAGGGTGACTTGGCTGCTTCCTTCCAGACAATGACTCGGATGCGATGAGCAGCTCTTACGAATCATATGACGAGGAGGAGGAGGAGGGGAAGGGCCAGCAGCTGACACACCAGTGGCCGTCAGAGGAAGCCTCCATGAACCTGGTGAAGGATTGCAGGATTTGTGCTTTCCTGTTACGCAAGAAGCGCTTCGGACAGTGGGCCAAGCAGCTCACCATCATACGGGACAGCAAACTGCTGGTGAGCCCAGAGCTGGCAGGGGACAGAAACCCCTAGGTGGGCTATCAGGGTGGTTGGGTCCAAGCTGAAGAAAAATAGCACTATCCAAGCCAAACCCTGCCCCAAGGCTGCCACTGCCCTGCAGCACATGCAGAGGCTTCCCTTGCTTGTGAACAGAGGGTTTCCCTTTTTTGGGACCCCATGGAGTGAGAGGGCACCCTGCAGCCCTCCACCACTAAAGCTGTCACTGAGACTGAGCCACTTCTGCTTGTGCCACCTGTGAGGGATGTTGACAGGGACCCCAGCTCTGCCCAGCACAGCACTGGGACAGGCAGGTATCTGCTGAGCCCTGAGAAGTTCCTTTTGCTTCCTTTAGTGCTACAAAAGCTCCAAAGACCGACAGCCACACATGGAGGTGCCCCTGGCCACCTGCAACGTCATCTACGTCCCCAAGGACGGGCGCCGCAAGAAGCACGAGCTGCGGTTCTCGCTGCCAGGGGCCGAGGCGCTGGTGTTGGCCGTGCAGAGCAAGGAGCAGGCTGAGGAGTGGCTGAAGGTACTGCAGCTGCCCCCCACTTTGCCTCGGGGCAGCAGACTCTCCTTGGCATGCTGGTAGCTAGCCCCTGCTCTGACAAGGGAGCCACAGACTCTCCTCGGCATCCTCCCTGGCTAGCTGTGAAGGGATCTGCCCTGGGAAAGGTTCTTTCCCCCCTGGAGAAGGGGAAGGGGCTTTGCTCACATCTCTTATCGGCTGGAGGGGTCTCACCAGCTGCTTCCCAGGGCCTGGGCGTCTCCGGTGCTGATAGCCCCTGGGGGTGGGGATGTTTGCTCTTCCCCTTCTCTTCCCTGTAGCCCTTTCCTGCCTTTGTTCAGGGGCAGGAGGCGGGGGCCATGGGGAAGGGGCCATGGGTGGGAAAGGAGCCTCTTTGCACACCACAAACCCAGATATTACCCCAAATGTGGGAGAACAGGGTTATTTTACATGGCATGGACAAGCCACACTGTGCCTGCCTGTAAAATGGGGGTTACGAGGTGTCCTGTGCTGGCAGGATGACTGTTCAGCTTGGCACCCAAGTCCCTCACCTCTGAGATTTCAAAAATCTCTGACAGAATCTCCAAAGCTGGTTGCTGTTTTGAAGGGGCCAAGGTGTGTGCAATCCCCTGGGCAAGTCAGGCACGTGCCTTGAGGAGGTTTCACAGAGACCAGGACCTCTCTCATGGATCAGCTTGGCTCTTGCAGCGAGGCAGGAGCCTGCTGAGCCAGGGAGAGCAGCCCTGGCCTCCAGGCCTGTTTTGAGTGTCTGCTGGGGGCTGTCTTTGCAGGTGATAAAGGAAGCCAGCAGTCCGGCAGCAGGAGGAATGGAAGCCCCCACCTCCCCGGTGATGCCGTGCAAGATGGACCTGGATAAGGTGATGGTTTCCAGCTGCCCTGCCAAGGTGCTGCACAGGGATGCTGTGGCTGAGCCTGGGGAACACAGGGCCATGGGAACACTGGTGCTGCATGAGGAGTCCTTCCTCACAGCAGTTCTGAAAGGTTTATGGGGCACCCCACCCTTGGGGAAGGGCAGCGGGGCTCCCCTGGCACTGTGAGACATCCCAGCCCTGTATGGGAGAGATGGAGGGCCAATAGTGGACATTGCTGAAAAGGTTCCTGCTCTGCTCCCCCCACAGAGGCTGTCCCAGGAGAAGCACACCTCCGACTCAGACAGTGTGGCAGCGGGTGAGACCAGCTCCCCAGCAGTCCGCAGAGAGCCCGGCGAGCACGGTACAGTCCCTGTCCCCAGTTAGGCAGGCTATCCCCCAATCTGGGGGGCTGCTGTGTGTACCACAGCTGGGGAGCATCCTCTCCCCATGGTTAGGGATGACGTGATGTGCACCAGGAGCACACAGCTACCCTCTCCTCCTTCCAGGTAAAGGCAAGAAGAGTGGCTTGGCTGACCTGAAGGGCTCAATGAGCCGGGCAGCAGGGAAGAAGATCACCAGGATCATCAGCTTCTCCAAGAAGAAGCCTTCCCCAGAGGACACGCAGACCTCCTCCACCGAGGAGGACATCCCCTGCTGTGGTTCGTGTGGGCCAGGGTTCATGTGGGGCTGGGAGCAGTGGGGAGCTGGCGTCCTTACCCCCAGCCTGGCCATAGGGGGTGCAGCTGGGGGTAAGGGAGCAGTGG
>JANHGL010012796.1:35125-49889 GCA_024611195.1 Ceyx melanurus | reverse complement strand
TGCCCCTGCTCTGGCAGGGGGTTGGACTAGATGATCTTCTAGCTCCCTTCCAACCCCTGACACTCTGTGATTCTGTGAATCACTGTGATCTCATTTTGATGAAGCCCAGATTTTATCCTCTGTTGGTGTGCAAGGGGTTTGTATTATGCTTTCATCTGATCTGTGTTTTTACCAGGGCTGGATGGGTGTATGAATTTACCATTCCTGAATGGGTGGATTAAGATGTAAATGTCATTATCCTTTCAGTTAGACCCATTTGCCTATTAATGGTGCTGCCCAAGTTCACCATTGACTCATGAACTGGATATCACAGTGGGGGATGAGTGCTCTTTGTAATAGGTATCTGCATGCAGGGAAGTGTTTTTGTGCATGCAGAGGCTGGTTAGTACTGCATGATGAATTTTTAGTGCAAAAAGGAGTCTTGACTGATGAGGCTTGAGCTAGCCAAGGAACTTCAGCAAGTTGCTGTGTGGTCTCAGCTTTTCTTTGTAATCAGAGTGAAGAATTGTGGCCAAGAAGGCCAGTAGTGTCCTTGGGAAGTTCTCCTCTTCTGCTCTGCCCCCGTGAGACCACATCTGGAGTATTGTGTCCAGTTCTGGGCTCCCCAGTTCAAGAGAGATGGGGAAATAGTAGAGAGAGTCCAGCAGAGTCTGTGAGGATGATGAAGTGACTGGAACATGTCTTCTATGAGGAAAGGCTGAGAGCCCTGGGGCTGTTAAGCCTGGGGAAGAGAGAAGACTGAGAGGGGATCTTATTAATGGTTACAGATACCAAGGGTGAGTGTGAAGTAGAAGGGCCCAGTAGCTTTTCAGTGGTGCCTTGTGATAGAACAAGAGTCCCAAACTGGAACACAGGGAGTTCCACCACAACGTGAGGAAAAACTTCTTCACTGTGAGGGTGCCAGAGCCTGGAACAAGCTGCCCAGAGAGATTGTGGAGTCTCCTTCTCAAAAGACTTTCAAAAGCTGCCTGGATCTGCTCCTGTGTACCCTGACCCAGGTGACTGCTCTGACAGGGGGGTTGGACTCACTGATGTCCAGAGGTCCCTTCCAACATCTTCTGGTCAAAGATTCTGTGACAGATGAAACTTCTTGGAGGTGAAGTTTTGCTCAGTGGCATCTACAGATAGGGGTGTACATGTGGAAGTGTCCCTTGGGCTGTGAGACCAACCAGTGGGTGTTGTGGTCAACAAGCAAGCTTCTTTGTGGTCTCTGCAGGTGATTCCAGTGATGGGAAAAATCTCTTTCAGAGTACTCTTCCTGCCAACAGAAGAAGGCAGTATTGAAAGCTCATTATTTATAAATACCTCATCTCATGGAGTATTTTCATATCAGGTAACTACTTCTAGCTTGATTTACTTGTGTTTTAAAACATTAATTTCTTATATTTTGCTCATACTTTCAACATTTGTTGAATTCCTGATAAAAATGAGGTGGGGTAATGTTTGCAGTTCATCCCTTTTGCCAGATCTTGCTTGTCTCATGACCCCTCATACATATAGATGGTTAAAATTGCTACTGTAGTGGGGCCGCTTGCAGTAGTAAAACTAAGTGTATTTGTATATATGTGCTTAGAAGATTAGGGTCCTGTCACCACTGTTTGGTTTTGTAGAATACTGCACTGAGCTGTAATGCATTTGCCATGAGAATCCTGTGTTGGAAATATTTGAGATGGTTTTCAGTTTCTGTGAGGGATTTGATGTAAACACATTTGGGATGTTACCCAGAATGAGAGGTTTAGGCCCTTAAAACATGAAAGTTGAAGTAATGGTAGTGCTTTAAAGCTGTTGTTTGATTAACTGCTGAACTCAGGGCAGTCATAACCCTTCTTTTATGTTGGTAAGAGGCATTATATACTCCAGATTCTGAAATGGAAGCATTTGAAGATAAGTGGAAATTGGAAATACATGATTTTTGAATACAAATGCTACGTTTGTCTGCTGTCTGTTGGAGATAATGCCACTTTGGCAGGAACATTTCATCAAGGATGAGGGAAGAGTGCATTATAGGCTGATTGACCTTTTCTTTTTGACATCTTTTCCTCTCTTTGCACTTACTCTTGACCCCTTGATTTATTCCCCAGTCAGCTCAGACAGGGCCACAAGTTGTGGGGAAGCAGTTGTCAGTGTCACCAAAAAAACTAGCTTGTCTCCTGTTGGACTGCTGCTAAAATCAGTAACAGGCTTTCTCATGGAGAAAATGATCAGCAACCTGAAACAGAGGAAGCAGCAGCCCCTGATTTCATCTTGCATTAGGTTTAAAAGTTTCAAAATCAGGCATAATTTGAGTGATTCACAGTTACTGTGCCCTTGAGAGCTCTAAAAACCTTGAAATAGATTTGGTGTTTCATGCTTTTATGTAAGAGTATGTACAGAAGATTCACACAAATAGAGAAGAGGTACCATTGTAGTAAAATTATACTTTGGAAGTGCCTTCATTTTAAAAAAAAGCATATTCACTTTGATGGGATATTTTCTAATGATAGTCAGAGATCTTCAGTGAACACTGAACACATCCTCCTAATGGAAAATAAGTGCATTTTTTATATTAAAAAATTACATACAAGTGAAAAATCCCAAGGCATTTTTCTTCACCTCTAATATTTTATGGTTTGTTTTTATTTCCCCCCATTATCTTGTATTTTGTTGGCATAATCTATTTTTGGTGCAGTGCTATATGAACACAGTAAAACCATTCCACTTGCAAATTTATAGTGCCTCTAAAAACTACAGATTTTAAAAAAGAAAGTGATCAAAAACGCTTCTACATCAATTTTAAGACAAAAGCCATTGAATTCAATGCAATTGCACTAGTAGAAAAAGTTTTTCCAGACATGACTGTACTGCAAAATGGTGAGATGTGTATTGTAATTGCCTGAAGACTAGTAAGAGATTTTAGGTATTTTCTTTTTGAGATAAACTGATACTTTTCTGGTTAGAGCTCTGTTTTGGTTTTGAAATTGTGTCTGAATGAGTAAAGATGCTAAAGAGCCATTTATGTGAATATAGTTGTGAATATATGTGAATCCATATTGGAACTTTATAAATTGCATTTTAAAACCCCAATCTCTTTCTTGGGAAGTTTAATTTCTCAGAATAGTTTAGTATGTTACTGTGTTAACTGACATACTAGATGTTCATGTAATGGCCTTGTTTTTTGAACACCAGGTTTTTGGAACAGGAATTCTGATGTCTTCTCCAGAAGAAGCTAGAGTGAAGCTAGCAAATGCCTACTTACTGCTTCCACACATGGAAAACATCCAGACATCACACACACTGGTATGGTATACATGTCATGGAGATGAAATCTTCTTAGATAGAAAGTTTTTTGTCCTCAGATTGTTGGGATGAAAAGAACATGGGGGGAAAAAAAAGAAAAGTTGTGAGGAGGGCTGTTTTGGTTTGTTCTGGTTTTCACTTCAGACCTGTTGCTCATACTGGTTCACAGCAGGCCTGCACCAGCAGCTTGCCCCAGTTAAAAAGCATGACATGCTGCCTGGATGAGAAAGGAAAATAAAATGAAAGCCAGGCTGGAGTATCCCCTCCTGTCTGTATCACTGCTGAAGGTTACCTCATTAGATTACCAGCCTTGCTTACCTCACCTTGACTAAAGCAGGCAGCTGTGCAGGAATGCATCAAGGTAGATTTACATGATACAGCTATTTCACCTGAAAGAAGCTTTAGTGATTTCTGTCACTTGCTGCAGTTGCTGGTATTGTCCTGGTCTTCCATAGAGAACCTTGCAAGTGAGTAACTAACTGGAATAATTGACCTTTGACATTTCCTTTTGTGTTGAACGTAGCCACCTCATTTGGAATATCTTGGCATGTAACAGGATTTGATCTTCTAGCTAAATGTAAGCTGCAGTGATTGCCTTCATGGTGTCATCTTCTGTCCTACCTGAGAAAAATTCTCAGCTCAGATTGGCTTTTTCAGCCTGCTTCATATACATGAAATCAATCTGACCTCAGTGTGAGGATAATGCACAGTTTCCTTCTCTTCCTTTCTTTTCTGCTCTAGCACTTTGTGTAATCACAGAAAATTGGCATGCACAGTCACTCTTGCAAAGGAACAAAAGTCTTCATGTTTTGTGAGTTGGAGTGTGAGGGGTGGAGCTGAGAAGGGTTGTTAGGTGCTGTTCATGACATGCCTCTCCACATCTTCACAGCTTGCTGCATGGGTTGTTGTCAGGTGCTGTCTGAAGGTTCTGCTGGTTGGCTGCTCTTTCTGAATTCCTAACTCAAGTTTTGAGGAGCATTTGACATTTTCCTTACTCTACAAGCAGGAATGTTTTTCCTGTGAATGATTTCTGTAGAGTACAAGCTTGAGGTCATGTTTGGCAGTGTAGCATGGTACAGCCTGGCACCAGTCTTGCTGCAGGACATGAGTTGTGAGAGTTGACTCAGTTTTCCTAGCTGTGGGTGTAATTTTCCTGTGTTGGGGTACAGTACAGGAGGCACTCTCCCCTTCTCTGAATGTGACCAGTTTGGACAGAAATGCTGCAGCAGTGGGACAGGTTCTCCAGCTGTTGAAGGTGGTAGACAGGTCTAAATACTGAAGAGATGCTCAAGTTTGGGTTCCTTTTAGAAAAACATTATTCTACAGATAACTATTGCCTTGTCAGCCTCACCTCTGTGCCTGGGAAATCATGGAGCAGATTCTCCTAGAGGGTCTAACAGGGCAAATAGAAGGCAGGGGGCTGATGAAGGAGCCAACATGGCTTCAGCAAGGGCAGCTCCTGCCTGACCCATCTGGTGGCTTTCTATGATAAGGTGACTACCTCCATGGACAAAGGATGACCTGTAGATGTGATGTGATGGACTGCTGCAAGGCTTTTGACATGGTCCCCACAACATCCCACTCACAAGGCTGGAGAGATATGGATTGGATGGGTGAACTGTTCAGTGGATAAGGAATTGGCTGGATGGCCACATCCAGAGGGTGGTGGTCCAAATGGCTTGATGTTCAGATGGAGAACAGTGACAAGTGGTGTCCCTCAGGGGTCTGTGCTGGGACTGTACTGTTTAATATAATGAATGATATTGACTGTCCCTCCTTCCATGTTTTATATATTTCCCTCTTCAGCTTAAGTTTATCCAGTAGCTCCCTGCTCAACCATGCAGGTCTCCTCACTCTCTTACTAGATTTCCTGCTCTTTGGGATACACTGATCCTGAGCCTGGAGGAGATGGTGTTTGAATATTCTCCAGCTTGCTTGGGCCCCCTTGCCCTCCAGAGCCCTGTCCCATGGGACTTTTCCAAGCAGTTCCCTGAGCAGGCCAAGGTTGGCCTTTCTGAAGTCCAGGATAGCAATCCTGCTTGTGGCTGTTCTGTTACTCCTCAGAGTTTTGGGTTTGGGAGGATCAGTGTGCCCTGGCTGTGCTCCTGGATGTCAGGATTTCTGGGTTCCAGGCTCACTCATCATGAGCTTTGTCAAGCACTGTGAATTCACAGTATGTTCATGTGGCCATTCAGCAGTGGCTAGTTACTGCTAAGCCATAACAGATGGCAGAGCCCATATAGGTCATCTTTGTTTATCTAGCTTCTGGATGTAGTCTTTGTTCCAGTTGCTTGGGTTTTGGGTTTTTTTTTTGTGTGTTTTGTTGTTGGTTTTGTGTTTTTTTGTTTGTTTGTTTGGTTTGGTTTTTTTTGTTGTTGTTTAATATTTGTATGGCACTAACAGGGCATCTGCATCACTGCCTTTGATCAGAATGCTGTCTGAACACCCTGGAAATGTCAGTGGAGGTGTGACCTGCTGGGCAGAGTCTTACAGTAGGAGCCAGAGAAGTTGGGAGTTTGGGAACCAACAAAATGGGAAATACTACCAGTACTGGCAGGGACCCAAGACTTCTTTGACTGTGTGTTGTGCTGCTGGGCAGAGGATCAGAGAAGCAAAGGTGATGCTTTTGGGTGTGGAAAAGGAAAGTAGCAGGTCAGTGGAGTTCTCTTAGTGTGCCATCCTGATAAGTGCCTGCAAAAAATGGATGAAACTCTGCTGAATCATTGTTACAGGGGCAGATTCTTAACACCAGTCAGAGTGGAAATGGCTCTTGAGGGCTAGGGACTGTCCAGAACAGAAACTTTGAAGTATGAGCCTGCAGAGAGATGGGGCAGCTTGTTCAGTGTTTGTTCTTTTTTTTTTATTTATATTGTAACCAAACTCTAGGAGGTGGTTTGAAATACATAGCCCTGATAACGATGCAAGAATATCTCTTTGAAATTCTTCTGTATAGTCGTGTCTGATTGTCAGGGCACTTAAGGCAGAATAAGGAAGAATTCTTCTAGAAGTGAACTTGGGTCTGTGGCTTTCTGGGGCATGTTGAGATAGGCAGCTGCCCTGTGGAGGCTTCATCTCTCTTTTGGTGGATGATTTATTTCCTCCAGAATGGCCTCCAGTGAGGACAGTCCCAGTTGACCTTCAGGGCTCCTTGCAGATCAGGTGGTTCAGGCTTTTAAAAGAGGCCTCTGTTTCTTTAAAATTTAAATATAAGAACTTACCAAACTGGTAAGAATTTAATTCATGTGGCTTCTACCAGACTATTGAGCTCATAAAAGCTTTGTGGAGCTGTGTGCTTCTGCATGTGCAAGTGTGTATGCATGCATACCTAATGCAGAATAGGGGCAGCAGCCATGAACTGCTCTGCAGCAACACTCCTACTGACTTCTCCCCTTGTGCCTCTCCCTTTCAGTTCTCCTCTG
This sequence comes from Ceyx melanurus, assembly GCA_024611195.1. Lineage (NCBI taxonomy): Eukaryota > Metazoa > Chordata > Aves > Coraciiformes > Alcedinidae > Ceyx > Ceyx melanurus. Next base: position 43,194 of record JANHGL010012796.1, on the reverse strand, counting down.
GTGCAAACATACCCTGCATAACTCATCTGTCTGCCCTGATTCATAGGCTATGATATTTCCACTGTAAACTGAGTGCTTGCATTGCTGGGAGATGTGGGCATGGTCCTTGCTTTGTCTTCTTGGAAGCTCTGCTTCTGCCAGTGTTGTCTTCTCAGATGCTCTGTCTTCTCTTCATGGTTAACACAGCCACCCTACCAGTGTTGTAAGATAGAAGGCATGACACTCAGGCATCTACTGTCTGCCTTAGGTAAATTAAAAACCTCTTCCTTTTCTGAAGAAAAGTTCACAAAGTCCCATAAAACCAGATTTAAATCAAATAAATCCCCAAAACATTTTTTCTTTCTCTGGGGATGCTTAATTAGCAGCTTCAATTTTAAGGTAACAGCAGTTCCAGGTGTAGACTTATGGCATGTCAAGGAGAAGGTTAAAAAAACACATTGGAAAAAGATTATTTAGGATTTTTTAAAAAATTTATTTAGTAGGGGTGGGGGATTTTAAACTAAACTGCAATGGCATTCAGTAAGGGCTAACAGCTTCTTATTTAGCACCATGAAAGCCATGCTATTCTTTCAAGAACCACTGAGAAGGGAAGTCTTAAGCATCTATGTTTATCTGACCAGAAAAGCAACCCTCATAGTTGCTCTTTATGCAATCTTACTGCCTCATTAAAACTCCACTGGTAATCATGGGCATAAGAGATTAGTAAGTGGTGCACAAATCTGGGTTGGGTTTTTTTTGTTTGTTTTTCTGCCCTCAAAATTTGCTGAGGACAGAAGTGTCTGTAATAAAGCAAGGAGGTGGTGGGGATGGGATGCACATTCTCCCTAGAGCTGGGCTGGGGAAAGGCTTTGGGTGGCCTCCGAGCACCTTTGCAGAGGTTACATCGCCCTCTGGTGTGGAGCCCCAGGCATTTTGCTACGGAGCTGGTGGGATGGGAAATGCAGAGTGCACGTTGCCTTCCTCCTGCTTGTGTTTTCATCAACCTGGACCCCGTGAAACACCCTGTGTGCTCACTGTGCTCTCTGCTCCAGTGCAGCCTGCCTGCTTCTGCCTGTCCCAGGGAGATGCTTAAGAGGATGTGGGATAGAAGCTTCAAGAGCTTCTCTTCACACTTCTGCTTCTCAGCATCAAATTATTGCAGTTCTTTTAAGTCAGATGCATTTACACCTTCAGAAATTGGAACCTGCAGTTATCCCAACTCAGATATTTAGTATTGCAAGAGAAAGGGGGTGGGGGGTGTCCACATCAATCTCAAAATCACCAGGTACTTCTGCTGAAATGAAGGCATTGGTAGAGTGACAGGTTTGTCATTATGAATGTATTCATAGAATCATAGAATTATTAGGGTTGGAAGGGACCTTAAACTGATCCAATTCCAACCCCCCTGCAAAAGGCAGGGACACCTCCCACTGGAGCAGGTTGCTCAGAGCCCCATCCAGCCTGGCCTGAAACACTGCCAAGGATGGGGCTTCCCCCACCTCTCTGGGCACCCTGTGCCAGTGTCTCAGCACCCTCATGGGCAAGAAAGTGTTCCTCATGTCTGATCTGAATCAACTCATCTCTAGTTTGAATCCATTCCCTCCAGTCCTGTCACTACCCAACAGCCTAAAAAGTCCCTCCCCAGTTTTTCTGGAGCCCCTTCAGATCCTGGAAGCCACAAGAAGGTCTTCCCAGAGCCTTCTCTTCTCCAAACTGAACAACCCCAACTCTCTCTGTCCTCACAGGAGCTGCTCCAGCCTCTGATCACCCTCATGGCCCTTCTCTGGACACATCCAGCACATCCAGATCTTTCCTGTAATAGGGGCCAGACAGTTTGTGCAAGTAATTTGGCAGCCCAGATTTCCACATAGCTTTCATGAGCAATGCTTGGCTTTGTTGGCACTGCTGTCCCCTCAGATATCAGTGTTTCACATGCTGTCACATCCAATGCCATCTTTTCCCTTTCTATTCAATAGAAAGTTGAAACAAGTATTTTCTGTCTGTACATTTTGGCATAAAGCTGTGTCCAAGAAGCATCATGTTCTTAGATTAGCAACTGTATTTCAGTATCCAATCAACAGAGAAAATGCACGGAAAACAAGAAAAGAGCCTTTTATATTATGTAGAAAAAGTGTTGAATACCATTTATTGACATAGGAAAGTTTATAGGGGATGCTCATGTTGATGCTGTATAAATATTTGATAATAAATTATAATAACAGTTTGATACTTATGGAGTTTGTGAGTAACAGATTGCTGGCCTACTGTACAGAGTAGCTCTTTATTTTAACAGGATTTCTTAAGTTTCTGTGTCATGCACATGCAGAAATACTCTTATTACCTTCATCAACTGTGGCATGTGAATCAAATCTATGAAAGAACATCTTTGGAGACAGTGTGCTTGATGTTTTCTGCACTTTTTTTCCCTGCAGGCAGAAACTACAAATGCCAGCCTCTTACGGGTTCACCTTGAATGCAGTTTACCTAACAGTGCATATCAGCAAGTTAAGGTATGTGTAATCATCATGGTACATCTATTTCAGTCTTCTTATTTTAATACAACTTTAGAGGGGTACTGCCCTGACCTAGAAGTGCTGGGAACAATGTAATTTCAGTGTTTCAGTACAAAGGGAAGTTGTGCTTTTAGCTGTGCTTTTATAAAACACTACCCTGTGGTGTAAATTCAATGTCACATCCATCACACTATGGGGTGATCTCACCCCTCTCCTTCAGGAAAGACACCTCACCCTCCCATAAAAGCCAAAAGCAACCCAACAAGCTAAGCATTCTGGTGTATAGCTGTTGTATTTATACACAGAGTACAAAAGTGAGTAGATTCCTGTAATTTCCCTTCTCTGGGAACATTTCACTTGTGGTTCACTCTGCCCAAGAGCTCAGTGAGCTGAGGAGTGACCTCTGGGCTGTGTGCTCAAGAGGCTTTGAAGGTGGCCTGGATGTTGGGCAGAGCTGAGGAGGGGTGAGCTTGTTGGCAGAAAAGTCCCCTCCAAAAAGAGCTTTCAGGACAGTGGGTCTTCTGCCAGCTCTCCTCTTGCCCTTACCTGCTAGATGGGTGTTGGTTCCCAGCAGTGGTGGTACTCAGTGGGCTCAGGTCACATCATTTCTGTGCTGCAGTCTCCACAGTGGCCTCCACTCTGCTCCTGGCAACCATTTCAAGTGCTGAGGGTTTCTTTGGTGCTGTGTGAGCCCTGAACTGGCATCCCATTGCCAGTGACACTTCTCCACCTAGCACTTGAGGTCAGCTGAAGGTGCTTTGCTGCTGCTTCACAAGAGCACTGCATGTACCAGGTGTGGAGGTTTTCTCTTCCTCCTCCTCCTGAGCAAATGTAGTCCTCCTGGTAGGTCATCAGAGCCCGAGTTCAGTGACCTTTATGGTGTGGTGGACAACTTTATGTTACTGTTGATTGTCTAGTTTTGTTTTGCTTTGTTGGCTTAAGTTCTTTTGCAAGAATGGTGTCTGTGTCTTTGTAGTTGCTGAGACTCATCTGTCTCACCAGCAGCCAATACTTAGAGAAAGAAATAAGATCCTGTTTGTATTTATCTGAAGTATTCTAGCCAGACTACAGTGTTTTCTATTAAGAATTGTACATGTATGTTTGTTTTTTTTAAAATTACTTCAGTGAGAAATGGAGACAAAAAGCACAGGATTTGGAAAAATTGACTATAAACAGAGCAGTGAACATGAATTGTCTTCCTACCATTCAGACACATGCAGCAGTCTGTTTATGGCACATTTTATTGAAGGCAGAGGATTTAACAAAGGGAACTGTTTTGCAGTCCCTGAGGTGAGACTGGCTAAGACAGTTTGTAAATTTGCATTCTTTCAAGGTCCTTTTTAGTTGGTTTGGTTTTTGTCTTTGTTTTCTCTGTGCTGTCTGTATCTGCACTATCTTTGGTTTCTGCTGAGTTTTTAGCAGAGATCCTTATTACAACTGTTTTGCCAGCACTTTGATGCTGGAAACCTTGTCTGTTAGATAATACCTTTGATTAATTACTCAAGATGCATTACTGTAATGAATTTTTATCTGTTCCCTCCCCCATCACACACACCCCACATCCCCTTGTCTCCTGCAGAGTTGCTGTTGCATGTCTGGTGATCCAATGCTGCTAGAAATGAGCTTAACAGTAAGAATGGAAAATGCCCAACAAGATTTTGTGGAGCACAGACAATACTTACTGGAGAATCTTTTTGTAGTTTATGTAGCAATGGAAAGATCAAAGACCTCGGGTAAGTCCTGAATATGACTGTTAATTGTAATGGAATTTGGGTTCATACAGAAGTTGTAATTTGAGGTGGCAAATTGAATCACATTCAGTGACAGCTGAATTTTGTGGAAAGGAAACCAAAATAGCTTAGTTGAACACAGAATTTTTTTGGGGGGCAGAGCTGCTGTCAGCACAGTCCTCTATATAAAGGTAATGATGGTGAAGTGGTCAGTGAAATCCATTTTAGTCTTCAGTCCCCTGTGCTTATGCATCTGCTTAAAGAGTATGGAAAGCTGTCATGGCCCTTTGATTTCTACAACTGCATTTCTGGTTTCCCATTAATGAAATGAACCATAATAGGGCCATGGAGACAGAATGGTTTTTACATTACTGGCGATAGTGGTCGCTGTGGAAAGTAGGGTAATGAGGTAATGCAGATGTGCACATCATTTGTTCTTGTAAGCTAGAATTCCACAGGCAAAACAATCAACTCCTTGCAGTTTCTTTAGGGTACATTTATTGGGTGAACAAATCCTCTAAATCCAGGGGATTTAAAATTATTTATAGAGCTTTGCAGTCTGTTTGAATAGGTTTTTGGGTTTTTTTCTGACATTTCTGCCAGGTTTATTTTCTGATTGAAAAAGAAGGAACTGCTTAAGAATCCAGATTAAACAAATAAATAAATAAACTCTAGTTTAAAAAGGATTGTGATCTTTCTGTCTTTTGAGAAGTTCTGTTCAAGATCTAGTCACAGAAATATAGGTGCTCCCCCCACTTGCCAGTGTCATGTGTGATGGGGTATTTGCACAGAGATGAAATTGGGATAGCCACTGTAAACCCAGTTTCCCTACTGGTGAGATGCCAGTGCTTTGTTATGTGAAGTTCCATGTCTCCTGGTGGTGGCTTGGGCAGATCAAGCAGCAGTGCTTGCTGGCCATCTGTTTGTATAATTCAATGAGAGACATGTACTTGAGGGAGAGATCTAACATTGCTGGATGGATTATTGCTCATTAAGCAAACATCTAAGCTCAGGGTGTGAATAATTCGTTTTTACAAGGGTAGCTGTCACACAAAGGCTTATAAATGGAAATTGAGATTGCTTCTCATAAGAACATCTGACAAAGCAAGAATGCTTCCAGCCTTGGTGAACTTACCTCAGCCTTCATTCTTTTGGACAGGTGATTACTCAGTAGATGTGTACATCATGCATTCTGGGAACAGCCTTGTCCATATAAAGGTAAGGATGGCTTTCAGGAACTCTTATTTAAGGTGTTGAATTTGACTGGGGTATTAATTAGCCCACTGTCTCACTCTAATAGCAGATGTATTCTGCTAGTGGTAATTGTCACTCTTCTATGTTACTAAAATGTGCCCAAACATCCAGTAATCCTTTAGATCATGAGTTGTTGTTCAGGGTTTTTTTAAGACCTAACAGCTGTTACCTGAAAGAAAACCCCTTGAGTTGAATTATAATATGTGGGGAAATTATAAATACTGAAAAATGAACAGTACTTGCAAATTTACTACTACAGTGGTAGTACTGCTACAAGGGTCATTGTGTCTTGTTTTCCTGCAGGAAATAAGGCAGTTGAACCAAAAAAATACATCACCTGTGGAGTTCCAGCCAGTACTGCTATCTCCATCATCCACCAACTTGACAAAAGTTGCTTCTATTTCTTGTAAAGGTACAGGAATATGTGTACTTAACAGATAATGTGATTATAGAGAATTTGATTATAAAAGGGTAGGGTTTTTTTCAGCAGATTGTGACCCTGAAAGATCTCAAAATCAACTTGCCTGGACTTTTTTTTAAGAAGAATGAATTCTTTCTGCTAATTGTTTCCATCATTTTTCTGACTGTGTGCTTCCTCTTGTGCTGATTGAAGTCTCTAAGCTATACACATTTCAAAAAGGAGAAGAAAACATTTGCTAAAACGTTAGCTAATTTTACAATAATTATTGAATATGCTTCTTCAACATCCTTTTATAATTTGTGGTTATTTTTCTGTTTCCAATATATTTTCTAAAAGACTGTTGTGCTTGGGTGGTCATTTGCTATGACATTTCTTGGCAGGATCATTGAAAGGGGGCTTGCCTGAGATGAGAAGTGTTTGTCAAAGAGAGATGAACATTTAATCATTCCTGAGTCCTGCCTCTTTCCTATTCTGACCACTAGTCTGCAGTGCATAGGCTTTAAACGTCTAGGAAACAGGCTGCTTTCATAGTGATGCTGGGACTTGGTTTTCTTAGCAAAAAAAAAGGACAAATAAGAAGTAAAAATATATTTTAAGTGATTTATTTTTTACAGAACAGTTTTACATTTATTAAAAGGAGTCAGTGTGTGCTGGTAAGAAAGAGCTCTGTGCCACTGACACGTGGTTGAGGTTGGTCAAGTTGTTCTTTTCAACCTTGTACAATTGTAAATTGTTCTTAAAGCAAGGTTTGGAGCCACTGAAAATTAGATGCTTTGCTCATCTGCAGGAGAGTTGGATGAGCAAAAGTTTCCCTTTGCAGTATTATTCCAAGTCATTGCATGAAAATTGTCACGGAGGTGCTTTGGTTCTGGCTGGTGATGTATTCTCCTGTGTGTCTGTTCTTTGCCCAGCTCCATCCTGTGACAGGGAAAGTCCTTATGCTGAGAAGAGGAACCATTTGTTGCAAGGCACTACAACACTAAAAGCCTGTCTTTCCTGTCCTGTGATGGGAGGGTAGGTTAAAAGTGGATTTTGTTTGTTAATATTAACTGATACTATAAGAATATTGTACCCTGCTTTAAGAGATGAGATCAGCTTGCATTGTCACTGAATGATTCCAAGGACAGTGAGGAGGCCTCTTCCTATTATTGCTGTGTCTTTGGCCAAAACAGATCTGTGACCTTCCAAGCAATAGCACTTTATATTTTACCCATGAAGTATTTCAGGAGCCAGTTAAAAAATAAGCCTTAGCAGCTCATATCATATAAATGTTGCTTAGAGTCTGTGATAACATTTCCACCATCCTTGTTCATCCAACACTGGAGCAGGATTATTAGACAAAAAATGTGAAACCTTTTCTTCACTCTTCTTTTAACAGTTTTATCCAAACAATTCAGTAGGCAGTGTTTCCAGAGGGACCTGGACAGGCTGGAGAGGTGGGCCCAGGACAACCTCATGAAGTTCAACAAGGCCAAGTGCCAGGTCCTCCACATGGGTCAGGGCAATGCCAAGCACTGATATAGGCTGGGCAGTGGCTGGGTTGAGAGCAGACCTGAAGGAAAGGACTTGGGGGTGCTGGTGGGTGAGCAGCTCAACAGGAGCCACTGGTGTCCTGGGCTGCAGCCAGAGCAGCGTGGCCAGCAGGTGAGGGAAGGGATTCTCTCCCTCTGCTCCACTCTGCTGAGAACCCCCTGGAGCTGCATCCAGTTCTGGAGCCCCCAGATGGAGGGATATGGACATGCTGGAACATGTCCAGAGAAGGGCCATGAGGATGATCAGAGGCTGGAGCAGCTCCTGTGAGGACAGGCTGAGAGAGTTGGGGTTGTTCAGTCTGGAGGAGACTCTAGGGAGACCTTCTTGTGGCTCCCAGGATCTGAAGGGGCTCCAGGAAAGCTGGGGAGGGACTTTTTAGGCTGTTGAGTAGTGAGAGGACTGGAGGGAATGGACTCAAACTGGAGATGGGTGGATTTAGATCAGACATGAGGAAGAATTTCTTCCCCAGGAGGGTGCTGAGACACTGGCACAGGGTGCCCAGAGAGGTGGGAGAAGCTCCATCCTTGGAAGTGTTTCAGGCCAGGCTGGATGAGGCATTGAGCAACCTGACCTAGTGGGAGGTGTCCCTGCCCTTGGGAAACTAGATGATTTTTAAGGTCCCTTCCAACCCCAACAATT
>JANHGL010012796.1:15538-35025 GCA_024611195.1 Ceyx melanurus | reverse complement strand
ACCCGCAAAACCCCCCTGAAGGTAAACCCGAGGTCCAGGATCTGAAGGGGCTCCAGGAAAGCTGGGGAGGGACTTTTTAGGATATCTGTTAGAACCCACTAGAGCTGGGTGGATTCAGATCAGCCATGAGGAAGAATTTCTTGCCCATGAGGGTGGTGAGACACTGGCACAGGGTGCCCGGAGAGGTGGGGGCAGCCCCATCCTTGGAGTGTTTCAGGCCAGGCTGGATGGGGCTCTGAGCAACCTGCTCCAGTGGGAGGTGTCCCTGCCCTTGGCAGCGGTGTTGGAACTGGATGATCTTCAAGGTCCCTTCCAACCCTGACAATTCTGTGATTCTATGATTCTGTTCTCTGTTGTACTATTATACTATAGTGTAGCAAGAGTGAGTACCTGCCTCCCTTTTACATTGCTCTTGTCAATTTTTATTCTGATATTATATATAATTATTCCAAAATAAATAATTTGGTGGACCTCTTAACGTGTGCTCGAGAACAAGTGCAGATGTATTTATTTTTCTTCTGTATTTACTTGCAGATATTTTGATGTAGATCCTTCTGCAGCACTGTTTCATATAGAATCACATCATAATACTTCAGGATTTTGGTCTGTATGGTTTACAAACAATTTTGACTTCAGCATTGAACTGAATGAAATCTTCATAGCCAGAGAAATGAAGAACATTTTAAAGGTCAGCTTCACTTGTGCTTCATACAATGTAATGTCCTTCATTTAGGGATGTGGTTCTTTGACATAAAAAATAGATTATTTGAAGAACTCTGTTTTCTGGTTGAAATAAATTAAAAATGAAGTTATACACACACCTGTAACTGTTAGGTCCTAAAGAGCTTGTTCCTTCAGAAGGCATTATTCATCTTGGTTTTATATTTTTTTATTAGCAACTGTTCTTTAATTCAAGTTGCACATACAGATGCATCAAATTATAGAGCATTGCTCTGTTCTCAGAGTTGTTGCAGTGCTTGTGCTGTATAGGATTCAGCATTTCTTCATAGACTGTAGTGGAAGTCATTAGTACATAGATGAGCTTTGAAGTTTAGAAGGCAAAACCAATAATTTACTGGCACAATGGCTTGATTAAAACCAGACAAATGTGGTGTATGAATAAGCACATGATGTAGGCATCTAATTGACTCTTCATATGTTTAGATAGATTTACATATGTGCAGTATATGGATCAGTTATGGGCATGTAGATGTGTGTAATAACAGCAAAAACACAAGAGAAAGTTTACATTCTTCAAGGTACCACTTGCCCCAAAAATACTGTGCCAGCTTTAATTCAGTTGTTGTTTGATTCTTTCTAGGTTCTGAACTTTGCTGAGCCTTTGACATTACCTCCAGGCTGCTGGAATGTGTTTTCTTTGCAGCTCAGTGTGAAAGATGCTGTAACAAATGTGCTTTCTAGTGTTTGTTTGGCCACAAATGTGGGAGTGATGTTTGAAATACCTCTGCAGATCTATTCCACTGTCTCCAAGGTATCATATCATATATCATATCATATTATCGTATCAGCATGGGCTTCTGAAAGGGAGATCTTGCTTAACAAACCTGATCTCTTTCTATGACCATGTCACTCATCTTTTGAATGGGGGGAAGGCTGGATATGTTCTCTGGTTGGACTTCAGTAAGGCCTTTGACACAGTCTCCCCCAGCTTTCTCCTGGGGAACTGACAAATCATGGTATAGACAAATGTACATTTCACTGGGTTAAAAACTGGCTGGCTCTGCCCAGAGAGTGGTGATTACTGGGGTGCCAGTCACCAGTGGTGTCCCTCAGGATCAGTTTTGGAGCCAGTTTTGTTTGGCATCTTTACTGATGACTTGGATGTGGGGATTGAAGCACCCTCAGTCAGTTTGCAGGTGACACCAAATGGTGTGGGGGTGTTGAGGCTCTGCAAAGGGGCTGGGACAGGTTGGATGATGGGCTGAGGCCAATTGTCTGAGGGACACTGAGGCCAAGGGCCGGGGCCTGCATAGAAACCCTTGCATGGTTTCTCTGTTCTGTTGTGCTGAATGATGGTTATGCACTGCAAACCAAACTGCAGCAGCCCCTTTCTTAGGCCAGAAATCTGTCCCTTATTCCTGAAAGAAAAATTCAGTACCAGACCACTCTGTGACATTCTGTAGCTTGAAAGGTTAAGCCCCCCCCCCCCCAAAATGAACAGCAGTGGAGTTAAGAGTTCTCCAGGCAACCTTAATTCTCTTCTTTGACTCATCAAAATAATGCACTGGGAAAGTGGAATTTGGCCTGTTGTTCCATCATGTGGTCAGTTGTAGCTTTTGCTTTGTTTTTCCAGCAGGGAGATCTTCATTTTGAAGCAATTGCCCACTGTGATATTCAGTGTTACTTGGGAAAGTCTGATTCAGGTAGGCTGGGGTTTGAGTTTTGCTTTGGTATGAGGGGTTTTTTTTAGGTATTTGGTGGTAGTTTTATTATAGAAAAATCATTTAAATGTATCAGGACTTGTAATGAGAAGATCAAGGTTATTCATGCAAATGCTTAGGTTTATGTCTTTTAAAACATCCACTTTTCTGGGAGTATTTAAATGGCTTTGAGTAACCTGTGCCAAATATACTGTGCAATATATTCAGACCTCTTATTCTGTAGCATGTGCTAAGCTATTTTTCTGTCCTGAAACATTTTTTTAAGACAAATATTTAAAATTCTCCTATAAGTTCCCATTGGTGATGTACTGCTCCTTGCTTTCTTCTATGCACATTCTCTGGGCATACTGAAGTAGAATGATAAATCTGTCAACTAGCTCAAAGGGATTAGAAAATGTGCATTATCTGGGTCTAGACCCCAGGAAATCTAATTAAAAAAAAAACCCAAAATAAATGTTGACCAATATCCTGACTTTACCCCAGAGTTAAATTCAAAGACCTTATTTTTATCCATTTCTCCTAACAAAAAAAAAATAAATCATAATTTCTGCAAAAGAGCATCCTTATAACTGTATCATGTAAAAGAGAAAGAAGGGGGTCTCATTTATTTCTGGAACTGAGGCATCTAGCTCTAGATAATGTAATGCTGGGAGCTGTTTTAAGTACCTGGCCTTCTATTAGCACCTCAAAAAGAACAGCTAAAATGAAAACACCCATTTGGCCAAAACTGTGCATTTGTTTTACTCTGTGCTGTACTAATTTTGTGCTCCTCTCTAGAGAATAGTATTTATACCTGATAGTTCATTGGCATCAGTGGAGAGTTGTGTGTAAAGGCTTCTGATAACATAATGACTTTTCACTGGCATCCATTAGAAATAGTAACATTAAAAAGGGCTCACCAGAGCACACAAAACCTGTGCAATACCCATACTCTTGTTTGCATGTAGAATTGCTGTGGTTTTGCAGATGTTTTTCTTTAAGCAAATCAGATATGGAATATTATTTTTATATATATATATATGCACACACACACACACACTTTCACATGTGTTTGCTTTGAAAGGAAAAAGTGGGTTGGGTTTTTCATTTTTGTGTCAGGACTCTTTGCAGATACTGTTTACTTTTGTTCAGAAATAGATTGATGGAAGGACCAAATGTTATCTCTGGAAAATGTGAAAAATCTGTTATTGTTTCAGCAAACCTGCTTTGGCAGAAAAGCCTCTCTCTGGACCATTCTGCCTGGGATGTGGATTCTGAGCTTGCAAGTGAACTTTATGAAAGATGGCAAAAAATAAGACATGGGGAAGCCTGCAGGTCTGTACAGAATCTGTTGAGGTTCTTCATTCAAGCCAGTACAGTGTTGTGAGAACTGATTTTTGTTCTGAAGTATTCTTAATTAGAAAAAAAATTTTAAAAATTACCTTCTTGCACTTACATTACTTGTCTTGAAGCACCTGGAGTTTCAGAGCACCCCAGACACTCCAGCTTCTATTTCAAGGCACTGGCAGCCATAAGGAAATGTTTCAAGTGCCCAAACTTTAGAATGTAAATAATGTTCTGACTGTAATCATAGAATCCTAGCAATGTCTGGGTTGAAAGGGAGCTCCAAAGCTCATCTAATCCAACATCTGCACCTAGAGCAGGGTGCTCAGAGCCTCCTCAACCCCACCTGGGATGTCTCCAGGGATGGGGCCTCCACCACCTCCCTGGGCACCCTGTGCCAGTGGCCACCACTCTGCTGGGAAAGAACTTCTGCCTTAGTTCTCATCTCAATCCACTCTTAAAAACTCCTCATAATCCCACCACAGCTACCCAATGTGAGAGCAGTCAAAAGCATAGTTTACAAGATTATTTGTGGATTTGCATGAGTCTTTCTTCAACAGGTTGCATAGCAGTCTCTTCAGGATCTTTGAATAGCTTTTAATAGTTTTTAGCTCCTGACCTGATGAAGACTGCACACTGGGCATGTTGGAAAGGAGGCAGTCACTGTGACTGAGCCATTCTCCTAGAGAGGTTGCATCAGTGACAGTGGTCCCTTTACAGAGTAAGAAATCAGAGTTGTGATACAGATGGGAATGTGGAAGCTGGTGGGATACACATCAGTTACACTTGCTCTTTGCTCCAAGGTTACAGCTTTACTGACTTGATTTTGTGAAGAACATTTTTAAGGAGAGATTAGTCAATTGGTTGATTACCTGACCCAGTGGGAAGTAATCCCACTGGGATTTTGGCAGGGAGTTGGAATTGGATGATCTTTAAGGTCCCTTCAACCCTGACAATTCTATGATTTAATTATAGGTCCTGACAAAATATTTTTGTTTTTTTTTGTTCATTTGTTGAAAGAAAAAGAAGGAAATAGAATTAACAAAGCTTTCTGGTTTTGCCAATAAAGCAGGAGAAGCATTTTAGGATTGGCTGGCTTCATTCACCAGAAGAAACCTGAAGAGGAGTCCTTTGCCTTTTTCTTGCCACGGTTGACTACGGAGCCTGGCTTTACACTCAACTTTAGTGCCACAGCAGTTAAAAGTAGTATGGTGAGGATGGTTGTTGTTAAGCTTTTTCCAAGTTGATGTATGTTTAGCTTGTTTACATAAAAACTTATTTATTTAGTTAATATCTGGTGAAGATTAGCATTTTCATACTGCTTGTAGATCAGTGTTTTGAAATTGAATTAAGGGCACCAGATCTGTATCCCTTCAGCTGATAATTTCTCTAGCCTCCCTGGTTGCATTTTTAATACAAAGAGAGGAGCAGAGCAGTGTAGGCCTCAGCTAGCAGTGGTTTGTGGTTGTTAAAGCTTTCCTCACATCATTGTTGAAGTTACATGCCTGTGGTAAAATAATTGAAGATGGGACTGGGCATAGGATGTGCTGTTGTTAATGGGGCATGTGGTTATGGGCTGGCCTTCCTCAGGCCTCTAAGAGATCTTTGTGAAATATTTGTGAGAGATACAGCACTTGAGAGGTCAGCAGTGTGTCTTCCAGCCACACTGACAGCTGTTTGGTCTTTATTTGTCAGATTTAGATCACTACTCACCTAACCTGGGCAAGAGACAAACACGTGGAGACAGTTTTCATCTGCACATATTGGGAATGGCATTAATATTCAGTGTAAAACCTGATTGCACTCAGACTTCACCTGCTTCTGAGGAAAAGCTTTGTTTGTGTCTGCCTGCCTAAATCAAAATCCAAATAATAAATAAAAGGATTGTTTGGAAGGTGGAGGAGACCTGTAGCTTTGCACATCATGCACTCGTAGCTGTTTTGACAGATGAAGACACTGGTGACATCCCCTGTTGTTTTTTGCACATAAGATTACATTCCATTAAGACAGAAGCCAGGTTGAAGCCCCTTGAAAATGCAGGTCATATCATCAAGGCTGAATTATTTTACCTTCCAATTCTCAAGTGTGTAGGTTTTAACTTTTTTTTTTCTTTTCCCTGCTCCAAACTCTTTAGGTAAAATATTTTGTACTCAGAAACCCATCATCCTTCCCAGTTACATTGCAGCTTCTGCCTCTTTCTTACTACCCTGATCCCCAAGCTTCACTGAGTCTACTCAACAAATGGTAATAACTATCTCTGGATACTGTTTTCCCTTGTAAAATATCTTTTTGCTGTGCCTTAGGATTATTGCTTACTTTTTGTTTTATTTTTTTAAGTGGTAACTTGGATGGGGACAGCATTCTGTCTCATTTTGGAAGATACAGTCATGTTAAGAGGAGCTCACTGTGTGATGCATGACTCTGTAATATACCTGATTGTTGTTGAAACCAAACTGAGCATGTTTTCAGCACCTTTATGTCTGCAGTCAGTCATCTTTTAAGATCTGAGGCTCAGTGAGGGGAAAATCTTGCAGAATTTGGGATGTGCAGCTCCCTGCAGGGCCAGTAGCAAAGTGTTGAAAGTCTGTAGGCTGATCAGCAAGGAAGAAAGTAACAACCTTCTAACAAGAAAAAGGGTTTTTTTCTTCCCTTTTCCTCAAACCCCAGCTGAAGAGGAGGAAACAAGAGCCAGGGGGGAGGAAAAAAAATCAATCATGTCCAGAGCCAGTAATCTCAGTGTAAATGTTGAGGGCAGCTAAGCAAATGTTCCTGTAGTGTTTTGTAGTTTCTGTTTTAGAAATCAGGAGCTATCTGGATCCTAGGAAGGGTCATGCTGAGGTGACCTGAGGGTTCATTCAGTAAGACCTGGCTGAACTCAGAAAACCTGTGTAGTTGGTAGAACTGTTTGCTTGCTTGGAGCCGTGAGACTACTCACCTGCTTAAGTGTAACTTCCTTATTTGGGCTCCAGTCCTTCTGTAATTTCATTGTAACCTCACTTCTTTACTTACATACATCTGTGTGCACATATATTTCTGTGTTTCCACATAGACTCTTTCTATTGGTCTGAAATTACATTTTCTCTGCATTTGCTCACTTCTGTTCCTACAGATCTTCTTTTACCAGAAATCACACCCACTAATTGGTTCTTTTTAAACCAATGTCATAGAAAGCTGTGAAAAGTTAATTTCCAGTTCAGTGACTGGAGTCCTCTAGAATCTAAATTTCATCTCTTGGTTTTCTTATGTCTGCTTTGAATATTTTAATTTAAATTTTATTTTTATTTTAAATAATTTAAACCAATTTACGCTTTGTCT
The DNA here is from genome assembly GCA_024611195.1 of Ceyx melanurus. Taxonomy (NCBI): domain Eukaryota; kingdom Metazoa; phylum Chordata; class Aves; order Coraciiformes; family Alcedinidae; genus Ceyx; species Ceyx melanurus. Next base: position 27,985 of record JANHGL010012796.1, on the reverse strand, counting down.
CTCTTACAATTTGCTCTCAGGCCAATAAATGCTGAGACAAATAAATGAACAGAAAGAGGTATAGTTGTATAAATTAAGGAGATTTGATAATTATTCTTTCTTAACACGTGGGCAAAAGAAGCTTTGGGGCATTTGTGTTTGCATGGCTTTAGAAACTGTTTCATACAACTGATTTGTACTGTATTCTGCTAAAATGTGGTATCACAGCTCCACTCTATTTGATATCTTCCAAAATGCAACTGTTAAAGCATTCCTCATTTAACAATAAATGCCAGCATGTAAAACTAAGTCAGTGTAGTTCTGACAGCCTAGGTTTGAAGTGCTTAATTTTTCTTTTTCTTTTTTTTTTTGTTTTGTTTTCTTTAGGTTTGGCATAAATGTGGAAGCTATTAATTTCACAACCACTGAATTCAGGCTTGTGGATGAATGTGCTCACAGGGTAAGATGGCTCATTTTGACAAAAGTAGCCTGACACACCAGAAAAAAGCTTTTTCTAGCTACAATGCAGCTGAGTTGTTCCCAAGTGCTATTTAAAGCAATTTAATAGTGATTTTCTTGATTCTCAGCCAGGCTTCTATCTTTTCAAAGTCTGAGTCTGTTCTGAAAACAGCTGTAGGGAGGGTGTTGGTGCCTGTGTGCATGTAGGTGTTGGGGAGGCCATGGGTTGCATTCTGGGTTGGGACACATGTAGCTCCAGGTTGACCATGAAGTTGGCTCAGGGTTGGCTTTTGAGTTGGTGATGTCAGAAGCTAGCTGATAGAAAGACTGTCCTGCTACTTGAAGGGAGGAGAAGGCAAGTTTTCTCCAGCTCACCTCAGTCTTGCTGCAACTCCCAGATTCAGTTTGGAATGTCCTGGCTCTCTCTGGTTCCCATTGCCTCATTTTTAACACAGGTGAGGTACCACATGGGTGTTCACACCAGTGCTGAGCTGTGGTCATGCTCTGGGGTACAACCACAGCTCATGGGTGTTGTATCATGGATGATAGAGAAGATGCTGCATCAGGGATGTTGGCATTCTCTGACAACCAGAGCACTGTCCAGGGGACCTGGGGAATTTCTCCTTAGGCTTCTAGTTTGTGCACAAGCCTGGAATTGACATTTTCCTTGGTGTTTGGCCATGCTGCATCCACTTCTTTAATGTCTTATGTAGATACAGATAGCACATATGCTTTAAGACCTTAGTGAAAGATTAGTACCTTATAAAAAGAAAAGGCTATGTTTGTTACACTGATCAAAGCTGACCCTTCCTTCCTGTCAGAGGTTGTGAGAGTGATCAGAAAAAAAAGTTTGTAAATCCTAGTCTGTAGGCACACTCTGAAAAAGACAAGGTACTTCCCCTAGTACTAGTTGTATAGGACTGAATTTCCACAGCCCCTTCCAACCAACCAGAAAAAAGAGTGATAGGTTGTAACATCAGTGTGTGCATTATCTGCTTTTCATCAGAGACTTGAAGAGCTAGGAGTTCCATGTGTGGACAGATAGGTATTCATCACATAAGGGATGGATCTTGGCTTGTTAACCAAATCCCTAGCTGCTGATATTGAAGGCTTTGCATGTGTCACAATTTCCCTAGGCACTTTTTGTGCATGTGTGGTGAACTGTTGGGCTCACAGTGGAGTGAGTGTGGATCTTTGTAGGCACTGACAGGATGAAGTCTGCAAAGTGCCATATGTGCTTTGCTTGTCATACAAATTGACTGATAAATGCAGGATCAAAAACTTCTTGTGTGTTCTTCTAAGAACATACAAAGAGGAATAGGCTAAGAATAAAAACGTTTTGGACTGGAAAAGAACAGAAAAGCCAATAATACAACCTCCATGAATTGAAAACCAAGCAATCAAGAGCTTATTTTATAACATCAGTGGTTTGTTTTGACTGCTATAGGTGTCTGATCACCCTTTTCTAAGAGGACACCCCCAGATCTGGAATAGAAAGTTTTATGGTGTTTGGTTTGTTTTTTTAACAGGAAAAAGAAAAGCAGCAATATAAAACAAACACACAAAACAACAACAAAAGCACATGCATACACACACAAAAGGCAATAAAATAAACACCAGAAATGTTTACTTTATTTCCCAACTTGGTGAACTTCTGGTAGTTTTGGTCTTCGATGAATATGATGGGGAGTGCACTTGGGCTTGTTTCCAGTGGCTGAAATGATCAACATATTTGCCAGCAGTCCCCTTCTCACTGAAATCAAGTTGCAAGTCTTATGCTGAGGGTGTAATGGTTGCCACATTTCCCTGTGCAATCAGTACAGTGTCAGTTCTCATCATGTTGTGAAGTGTTTCAGGATTCCTTGAATATGAAGGACACTATATAATTTCTTTTCCATCTGAGGAAATAAAAGCTATTTAAAAAAAATAATAAATGAAGTAATACATTCCTCATAATAATAAGTGCAGCAATATGAACTTTTGCTCAAATAAATAACCTTATCTGATGTTTTATGTTGTCAAATTGAAAGGCTTTTGTATAACAAATTAGTGAGCAGTTCCTGTGCCTTGCCAAAAATAACTTACGTGGTGCTAAGTAAAGATGTCGTGCTTGCTTTAGTGAGCTCTTTAAACACATGTGTTTTCTGTGAATAAGAATTGCATTTTTGTTTAGCAGAGTGCACATCAGGAGGATCTCATCAGCAAGAAATGCAGTTCTGAGCTGCTTTGGTTAAGCTTACAGCCACTAGAAACTAGAAAAGTTGGTGTCATTTTTACACCAGTTGACTACAAAAGAGTTGCTTCTCTTATTTTAATCAGGTAAGCCAAGTTTCAGCTGTAAGTGGGAATCAAACAACTCAGTGTAAAAAATGAATTTGCCAAATCTTGAAGCAAAGACAACTGATCAAAGTTTTAAAGTTAGAATATTTCCAATTTAATAAAAAATAACTTAAAGGATCTCTGTGCCTTATGGCTCAGTCATTAAAAAAAGAGCCTATTTTTTTTCCATGACATGTGAGGGTTATAAAATGCATATGAAGGCACTGAGGTATTTTTTGAGTTGAGAGCACAACACATTGGATAGCTTTGCTATTTTCAACTTAACTCCATAATGCTGGAATTCAATTATCCAGTGAGCTATTGAATTATCACAGGCAGCCAAACATCTCTGGAGCAGAGAGGTGATGGAAGAAGCAGCTGTTTTTACCAAGTGGCACTGTTGTTATCCACTGGCAGTGGTCACAAGGCTTTTTCCTTCCCTGTGATGACTGGCTCCAGAGTGATCCTAGCAGTATTTAGGGGAAACCCATCCAGCTGTGGCCAGTGATCCTGTTACTCAAACAACTGTTGTCTTGGATTGGCACCTAGTGGCTGATTGCTTGATTTTTATGTTCACAGAAACAACCTGACTGTTCTGGACGTGGTCAGTGTGGAAGGATTTGGAGCCAAAGAATTGCTTAAAGTTGGGGGAAGACTCCCTGGTGCAGGAGGATCTCTTAGATTCAAAGTGCCAGAAGCCACTCTCATGGACTGCAGACGACGTGAGTAAGAGGAAACAGGTCTCTGATTTGTAGCTGGCTGTTTTACTCCATAGTGCTCCTGATATGTTCAGTGACCAGCATGTTGAAATGCAAAAAGCTGAAGAGCTTGGTCAGAAGAGTTGTCAATTGTTTCCTCAAAACACTGACTGAGGGTAGTTACCAATTCTGGAAATACACTACTGCAAACCAATCTGTATTAGAACATTCTGAATTTTTATTCGATTGAAAGTAAAGAACAATTTATTCATAAACATAAAACATTTTTAAGCCCTGTAAAATAATTATTCTTTTTTTTTTTCCCTTCAAGAACTGAAAGACAGCAAGCAAATTTTATCCATTACGAAGAACTTCAAAGTAGAGAACATTGGGCCTCTTCCTATAACAATTTCATCAATGAAAATCAATGGTTACAGTTGCCAAGGATATGGATTTGAAGTGTTAGACTGTCAGGAATTTTTCCTGGCTCAGAACTCATCACGAGAGATCAGCATTGTGTAAGCACTGACAAATTTGCTGACAAATTCACTTCCTGGTAAATTAGAATTAATTCATTTCAGTAACAGACCCTCCAGTAGCACACCCAGGCACAGAATTTGGTGAGCTTTGAATCCAAATTTCATAAGCATTTCCCCTTTTCAATAAGTGTTGTACTAGCTGGTAATATAATCATGCTTCTTTTGTAAGACTCCCATTATTTTCAAGAAGCAACCTACCAGAATAAATGCTTTTATCAGTGCATTAGGAAGTAATAAAGCAAAAAGGTTATCACAAGAAAAGACTAAGAAATGATTTGCCATTGTTTTGGATTTTTTTGGTTGGTTGGGATTTTTTTGGTTGTGATTGTTATTCTCTAGCTTGTTTCAGTAGCCTGGCCACAATCTAGTCATGATTTCCTAACATCACACAGAGCCTGAAACTGATTCTTTTAAAAACCCTGTTGAGTGCAAGTCATGACTTTCAGCAGAGTTAATATTACTGTATGGCTGTAACTGCAGCTTCATATACAATATCACCTCTGCTGACTGGAAAGGCAAGTTGTAGTTTCCATGGCACTCCAAGACAGTGATGGAATGGGTCAGGGAAATAAGTGGAAGAAGAGACAAATCTGATGTTTTCTGCTTTCCCTGTCTTTCCAGCCTGTATGATTGACTTTTGGTCAAGAGTATGTTGGTTAGCAGGAGTTGATCCTATGCACCTCCTAGAGAAAAAGAGAGTGAGTCACAATATTGTGAAAAGTCACAGTAAATACTTGTGTTTTACTGCTTGGAGATGACCTCAAAGTCTTACCCTCTTCAGGTGCTACTGCATAATCTGAGCAGACAGTGGTCACTTAGTGTCTTTTTTTCATATTATTTTGTATTTTTTGGTATCAGCACAACTTCAGGAAATGAAACTCACCCCAAAGCTGGAGAAATCACCCCAGCTCTGTCTGCTTCTCCTGACAGATTCACTCCTGACTTCACATCTTCGTGGGTGATCCGGGAGCTGACGCTGGTGACTGCTGCTGATTTGGAGTTCCACTTCACACTCAACGTGACCCTTCCTCACCACCTGCTGCCACTCTGTGCAGATGTGGTGCCAGGACCCAGCTGGGAGGAGTCTTTCTGGAGGCTCACTGTCCTCTTTGTAAGGTAATGGCTCCCCCGGGGCCCCTGTGTTGGTTTGGAAAGGAAGGGACTGTGAAAGATCAGCAAGTGCTTTTGGTTCGGGTTATGTTCTTGGTGGTGTTGGGGCCTGAATCTCTACTGCACATCTTCTGAGAGTCCTGCCAACTGGCTGGGATGGCTTAGGTGTGGGGCTGTAGCTGCTGATGCAGTTGTCAAGCATTTCTTACTGTTCCTCCTGAGAAACTGAACCATGTTAATGCTGCAAAGACATATGGCTAGGATATCCTCACAGAATACCCAGTGGATATGTTCCTTGCTAGACACTTATTCCCTCCCACAGTAGAGACACACCATGTAAGGTATCTAAACATCATAAGTGGAAACAAAAGGACTGGTGGATTAAGTAATTCTGGAAAATTAACTTGAATTTTATTTATAAAGTTTCAGACAACCCACTGAGGTTAATGAGAAACACAAATATCTTTTTTCCTTCTCCTTCTTCCCTTCTTTTCTTCCTTGATAAAAAAATCTTTGTGTTTATCAGTGGCTTGTGCTAGGCATGCTGCTAAACAGGCTAGACCTGGCTTTACCCTGGAAAGCTGACTGGGTTTGTGTCAGCTGGCTCGTGGTCTACACATGGTAAACTGCTTTAAGAGGACTGTGCCTTTGTGCAACAATTAAGGGTACAGCTCCTATGCATATTCCTTTTTTTTTTTTCTCTTCCTTTACTAAACTTTCACACTGTGTAGTGTGAACTGAGTAAGACTTTTGTTCTGCATGATGTATATTTGGTGCAATTAATACACTACAGAGAAAGAGGGTATTTTGTAGCTTTGGTTTTAGTTCAGTGTGGTCACGTTTGTAGCCCATTTTATGCCAGCATTTTCTCTAGGAAAAGAAAGCAACATTATGAAATTAATGCCAAAATAATGACATAACTATAATGAAATAATAGAAGGTACTCAGGAGACTGTTAAGTATCATAAGTTGCCACTGTGTTGTAGTGAGACTTCTTACTGATCAAGGGTTATAAGGAAAAGAGGGGAAAAAAGCCCATGACAACTATTACTTATATTAAACTGTATTTTGCTATTTCATCCCTTTCTTCTTGCTTACAATTTATTAATAAATTATTTGAAAAGTGCATCTTATTAGAGGCTTTTTAACTCTTTCACTGTATACTCCTGAAAACTGTAGACATCAGTATGTGGTGTTTCCTTTGGCAGTTTGTCCCTGCTTGGAGTGATCCTGATAGCCTGCCAGCAAGCCCAGTATATTCTAGCAGAGTTCATGAAATCAAGACAGAGGCCAAATCCTAGTTCCTCACCACAGCAGAACAACAACTCTGTTGACATAATCAGCTCTGATTCCTACAAGTAAATATATTTTATTTATATTATATATATAATATATATATAAAATTGATTTTTTTTTCCTTCTGAATTGCCTTTTTTTTTTTGTACCCTGAGTATTGTGGAGTGATGCTTTCTGTCTTTGTATTGTGATATTGCTGTGGGTTGGTTTAGAGGACAGAGTGTTCCAGACAACCTCTTTCAGAGGGCTGTCAGTGTTGTGTTGTGTAGTATTTTCATCTCCACTAAAGAGAAATGGAAGAACTCCAGGGTTTATTACTATTGTGTATTGTCAGCAGCACACAAGGTAAAAATTGTGTGATTGAAGTCAAGGACACACTGTGTGCAGTAGCCATGGAAAGAATGGAGAAAACATTAATGCTCCTCAAATCTGACCCTCTGGGGTGATCAGTTAGGCATTTAGTGAAGCCTGTAAGTGCTTTTGGAGGCTGAGCACATACTTGGAGTCTTGCTCAACTCCCACTGAAGTGAGCGTGTGCTTTGCTGGTGTCATCAATTGAAACCTAATGCAGCTTGATGGCTTGTGAACATACCCCCCTTTCTTTTCTTACAAACTGTCTCATAAACCAATTCATGTTATCTTTGTAGATTAAAACAGATCTCAACTGATTTCCTTTTCTCTCCAGGGGAAGCTGCAAAACTTTTATGGATTCTTACAGCTCCTCAGATAAAGGCAAAGGGAAGGGCTTTCTGGCTGTAGGCACTTCTTCCAGCAGAAGTCAGAATGCAGCAAAGAGAAGTCCTGCAACCTACAGCCACTCTCAGAAGAAACACAAATGTTCAGTTTACTACAGTAAGCAGAAACCAAACACAGCAGCTGGCAGTGCCATTGCAGCTAGTGATGAGAAACAAAACCAGGTTGTGGAGAACCAAATCTCAGCACCAAAAGAGGACATTTGCACTGACGTTGTCAGTGAGAACTGGGTAACTCTGAAATATGCAAATGGCATAAATGTTAACAAGAATTTAACTCTTCCAGAAAGCTTTCTGGGTAAAGAAGAAACTGCACTGAAAAATACAGTTCTCATGAAAAATACTTCTTCAGAGTGTGATCTGAAGGAAGATCTTCAAACATGTATGTTTCCTAAGGAAACTAACCTTAAAACTTCAGAAAATGTAGTTGAGCTCAAAGAACAGGAGTTCTGTCCTGTGAAGATGTCCAAGAAGCTACCTGAAAGTCACTTGTCCAGAAATTCACCTCAGCAGCAGCCGGATCTGCAAGAAATTTCTAGGAAAAATGGTAATTTATTTTTGTTTCCCCCCCCAGTTTCTGTCATTCAGAAGTATTGGGTGAAATCTTCTGTTGAGATCAAGACTGTGTGTGTGGGATGAGGAACTGGGCTATTTCTTACACGTTCACTCTGATTTAGTTGTTGACATTCCTAAGGAAACAGCTTGCATTAAAAGTTGTTTCATAAATATGCCTTGGTTTCCAGATTTCAAGCCTATGCCATAGCATTGTAAAGGTTTAACTGATGTCATAGCTCTGCTTTTAAGACACAAATATTGTCTAATATTCAGAAACATCACAGTTTGTGAGTCTCAGGTCCACTGAAAATCTGATGCCTCTTTTTTAGAGTCAGCAAGCAAGCACTTCCAGTACTGGATCTTCACAACTCCTTTGCTAAATGTTGTGTCATTATCTGTGGGATACAAATGTGCTGTCTGGGGTGGAGGCAGGATAATTCCACTCATGCTTGCAAAGTACTTTGGCATTCTCCACTTGCTCCTAAATTGCAGAGTGTTGGTTTTTTGTTTTTTTTTTTCCTTTGAATTATGAAATCAGATGGTGGGGAGGAGGAATAAATCAGTAATTCTGTCCTAACTATTTACATACACAGGAAAGTAGCAGGCTGTGGAAATCATTATTATTCATAAACCAGTTGGGAGATACTAGACAAAACTTCATCAACAAAACTATTTTCAGTTTGTTGATACTTGCCAGGTATCTCTAGTGTTGCATTCACATGGGATCCTTTTGCAGTCATTGTGACTGCTTGCTCCAGGGAGGAGAGGGTGGCTGACTCACAACTAGGGTGGTAGAGTTGGTTGGTATACAGGAAACCATTAAAGGCACACCCAAATGTTGGGTTTTTTTCTCATTTGAGACCAGTCTGATGTGATAAGCAATGGCGTTTCTCATGCAGGACAAGCCAAAGGTCTCAGTAGCAGATGAGTGTGGATGTGTTGCAGTTCTGTGAGATACCTGGAAGCAATCAGAGCTGAAGTGATTTCAGTGACTTGACTGAGTGGCTCAGCCAGCTGTTAGCTTGATCTTTCTCTCATTTTTTTTTTTCTATGTTGGATTTTTACACAAGAATCCATATTCTTTCTCAAAAGCCTCTCAAGAAAATGATGGTTTTTCCACACAGAACCCAACCTAAAAGAAGAATGACTTCTCTTTGTCTTCAGAGGGAATGCAGAAGGCACTTGAGAGACTTTATAAAGCATCAAATAAAGGCTGTCCTTATTTCCATCTACCCATTTTTGAAAAGGCTCATCCTCACCCAGCTTGTGGCTTCAAATTAACCCTACAGACCCATGGCTTTGGGGTGCAAAAAGCTCAGATTGAGATGTGATATCAGGATTTAGGTAATTTCTGCATCTGCTGGGAGTGGTGTGCCCACAAGGATGAGTCAACACAGAGCTTCTTTATGCAGCTGCTGTAAGAATGCTGTGTACAGTATCAGCTTCTGATTTTGATGCTTTCAGCATCAGCAGCCTAGAGGTTAGTCTCCTAGTGTTTTGGAAAGCAATGCAGGGCTGTTTTTGAAGATAGAAGATGCTGTAGTTGTGATCTGGAGTCCATTCTCTTCCAAAGCAAACTAATTCCTGTTTAATTGTAGGGAATAGCCAGCAAGTGCCTCTCAGGAATGAAACAGAAAACTGTGAGACTTTAAAAAAGCAGATCAACCTCAAGCCTTCCACGGAGAAAAAGATTAATAAAGGACCTAAGGAAGAGACTCCATGCTGTGCAAAAGAGGAGGTTACTTCTTCTGAGGTCTGTATTGTGATCTTTCTGCTTTTCAAATGTAAACTCCTCTTTTTGATGTTTGTTTACACACACAAATGGGTGTGTATGTAGAGACTATTACGTGCAAAGAGCTGAATTACTTTAAATCAGAGGAATAAGGAAATATGCAGACATTGTCTTTACACCCATTGTATATGAATGCTGCTTTATGGAATGATGAACAGTTTGGGTAAAAATTAAAACAGCCCCTCTGTTGTGCTACTGGCTTTATCACACCAGAGACATCCTTTGTTAGTGTTGGACCAGGCACAGCCACACTGGAATCTACAGCACAGCAATGATGAGGGGGCAGGGCCATAGATGGGCAGATCTTCTTGTGCCTGAGCTCCAAATGCAGGACTTGGCTTCAGAAATTAGCACTTGAGACTGTTAGTAGGCAGAAAGAAACTCACTAACATTGTGAAGCTGCTGAGAATCATTCTCCACCACAGATTACTGAGCACAGCAGAACTTCATCAGGTAATGAGAAAACCCCAAGAGTTTAGATTGTGTCCTCTCTGCTGGATGGGAGTCCCATAGCAAAAAGGTGTCAGGAGGAATTGCTGACCATGCTTGATGAGCATGTGCCCAAAAAAAGATGGGCCAATCTTGTCTTGGGAGCTGTTGGTACCCATTTCTTTCTGTATGTGGCTGATGGTGCTCAGTTTGTTTCTTGCATTCTTTGCACTTACCCTATAATTTCCTCAGCTGTAATTCAAATGAATGCACCCCCCCCACCCCCCCCAGCTGCTGAGGAAAGGGAGGATTTATTGCTGCTGAACTTACACACAAACTGATCATAAATCTGGCAGATGTTTTTTGTTTTTAGCACATTGGGAATTTTATTGACTTGCTTTCCTCTTTCTCCCCCTATTTTATTTTTTTTATATCCCTGGAAGTCAGAGCTAGATTTTGTGAGGGGGAAAAATGCTAACACTGGGAATTCAGAAAATTTCTCCCTCATCATCTGTTGGTCTCTTGAAGGACAGAGTCTTGGAAAGGCTGGTCAAATGATGGTGCTGGGAAGAGGATGTGCTGTGGAAAGGCACTAAATCATGAGTTAACTATGCATTTGGGTCGGGTCATTTTGTCCAGAGAACTTCAGTTAGACAAATCCAATGGAGTTCATTTATTGACTCAACTTCATTTGATAATGTATGGATTGTCTCAGCTCATATTTTTACCTTTAGCAAGACGATGTGTATAGGAAGAAGAAACCTCAAGAGAAGAAGGAAGGAAACATACCAAATATGAATTGGAATAGAAATAGAACATCTAGAAAAAATAAGAAGAAGAACATTAATATATCTACGAGGTATGTATTGCCTGACCAGATCATGAAGAAATCCAAGTTTCTGTAATGTTTCTGCAGTTTTTGCATGGCACATTAGGCATGATTGCTTTATCTGTTTAAAGAAATGCACTTTAATCCTGACCTGAGCCTTTATTTTTAAGAATGTGCAGTGCTAAGTATGCCCAGCAAAAAAAAAATTTAAAAACAATATGAAAAATTCCATGAGTAAATCTGGATCTAGATAGACACACCCCATTCTGCTACCCCATTGTGCATAGCAGTGGTTGCTCTCAGTTACAGTCTGGAATTTGCTGTTTCTGAAGTTTGGATGGTTAGCTTCCTTTCCATTGAGTGTTGGGTAGATAAAATGTAGTCATGTATTCTCTTCATTCAAAAAAAAAAAGAAAAAGTTGCTGAAATGATTCCAACTTGAGGGGAGTTATCTGCTGTACTGAGTAGCTGAGAGAATGTTGTTTTCTAGTAGCTTTGGCAGGGAAATTTGTAGAAAAGAGACAGTGGGTTGCATTTTTTGCCATAAAGATTAAAAAGATTAGTACAGCAGTAGGCTCAAAATAATTTGAGAGCACCTTGGGAAGTCACTTCCCACCTGCCTCCTGAAGTTTATTTAACTGCATTTCTAAAGTTATCTGTGAACTGCTCAGTTTTGGGTTTGGTTTTTTTTTACTTTATTTAAATTTAAGTAATTTTGACTGTTGTTAAAAAATACTATTTATAAAACACTACTAGAATAGCAACATGGATGAGGAGAAAAATCCTCATTCTTCCCCTCCCCCAGCCCTTTGAATTAAGGCTCCAATCCCACCAAACCTTCACAGACTTAGTTTTTATTGCAAGTGGCCCTGTTCAGTTCAGTGGACTTAACAAGGAGACTGTAAATCCAAAGGGGCTGTTATAACTCATTATAAACAAATTACTCTTTGTAACGTGGGAAAGTCAGCACGTGTGTAAATCTTTGCAGGATGCACACGTGTGAAGGTAGGAAGGACAAAAAAAAAAAAAAAGATGGAAGTGAAATACTGAAATTTGGTGTCTGTTCCTTGAGCTGATTCAGCAGTTGCCACTTTCTGAGTTAAGATTTAACTGTTCCCTTCCTGCAGAAACTTGACAGCTGGCTTTTATTAGTTTCTGCTTACTATACAGCATCCAGATATTTCAGTTTTACCTGCAAAAAAAAAAGATTACTTCAGATGATGGTTTTACCCCAGTTATAATTATGCCAGTGAAACAGACTTGAGGCACATTTTCTGTCTGTTGGAATCTTTTCTTTCTTTTCTGTCTGTTGGAATCAAGCACAGTGCTGGACTGTGCTTCCCACTGTAAGACCTGATTGCCTTCTATGAGTGCATTAGAGATGGAGTTAAATATTCACACGTGGCTTTGCTTCTCCACCTGAGGAGCAGTAGTTTCATTTGCATTTGTCCAGAGGGACCTGGACAGATTGGAGAGGGGGGACCAGGGGAACCTCATGAGGTTCAACAAGAGCAAGTGCAGGGTCTTGCCCCTGAGCAAGAACAATCCCCACTGTCCATCCAGGCTGGGGGAGGAGGTGACAGAGAGCAGCCCTGCAGAAAAGGACTTGGAGCTGGACACGAGCAGGCAGTGTGTGCTGGCAGCACAGAAGGCCAATGGCAGCCTGGGCTGCAGCAGGAGCAGTGTGGCC
>JANHGL010012794.1:0-12004 GCA_024611195.1 Ceyx melanurus | reverse complement strand
CCTACCTTCACATCCTCTACCAGACCCTCTTTGTTGGTCAGTACAAGGTCCAGCATCACTCCTCTCCTTGTTGGCTCATCCAACATCAAAATTATTCAGACTAATTAAAAAAAATCAATAAGGAAATTGGAATAAACTTTAGAATCAGATTACAAAGTTATAAAAGATGGCCTCCTCACCTATTAAAAATAATTTCCTAATTATGACATAAGAGGTAGAATCATAGAATCATAGTTTAGGACTGGAAGGGACCTCCAAAGGTCATCTAGTTCAGCCCCCCTGCAGTGAACAGGGACACCCTTAACTAGACCAGGCTGCTCAGAGCCTTGTCTAACCTCATCTTGAATATCTCCAGAGATGGTGCCTCAACCACCTCCCTGGAGAGCCTATTCCACTCATCCACCACCCTCAAGGTAAAATACTTCTTCCTGACATCAATTCTAAATCTACTCTAATTTAAAACCATTATCCCTTCTCCTTTCACTACAGGCCCTTGGAAACAGCCCCTCTCCAGCCTTCCTGTAGGCCCCCTTCAGGTACTGGAAGGTGGCTATAAGATCGCCCCAGAGCCTTCTCTTCTCCAGGCTGAACAACCCCAGCTCCTTCAGCCTGTCCTCATAGGAGAGGTGTTTCAGCCCTCTGATCATCTTTGTTGCGCTCCTCTGGACCCGCTCCATCAGGTCCATGTCTTTCCTGTGTTGAAGGCTCCAGAACTGGATGCCATACTCCAGGTGAGGTCTCACCACAGCAGAGGGGCAGAATCACCTCTCTCGACCTGCTGGCCACACTTCTCTTGATGCAGCCCAGGATGCAATTGGCCTTCTTGGCTGCAAGTGCACACTGTTGGCCCATGTCCAGCTTCTTATCCACCAACACCCCCAAGTCCTTTTCTGCAGAGCTGCTTTCCATCACCTCATCCCCCAGCCTGTATTGATAGTGAGGGTTGCTCTGACCCAGGTGCAGGACCCTGCACTGATGATGGCTAGAGCTCTTTAGCCATGAGCATAAATGTTCAAGGGACGATTGTGTATAAATATCAGACACAAGGCAGTAGACAGAGCCAGGCTCTTATCAGCTGTAGTGTTAAGTAAATGAATGATATAATAGATCACTGAGATGATCTAATATTCTTATGTTTCATAGTGCCTCTACTACTGTTTCTTTCCTATTAAAAACTTTTAAGTGTTGACCATTTTAGATCTTATCTCCAAATTTACCTTGAATTATTATTAAAAAGTTGATTAGCTAATAGAGCAAATGTCTCTTCATGTTACAGTTTTTGATAGCTTTAACATGGAAATGGAACCCCATTTACATGCAAGTACAAATAAGCAAAGAACATGCCAATAACCTAAATTGAAGTGTCCAACTCTTTCTGCTTTTATTAACAAATTTCACATATGTAAAATATTGTCTGACAGCTATAAATTCAATGCGATTTGTAGATGCTTAATGTTGCAGCAGGATTAGAGATGCCTAGAATGTACCCAGATTTCTGTATGAAGATTTGTGTTAGGGCTCTGTAAATCCCGGAAGTGAAGTGTTTTAAGTGCAGATAATTTATGTCAACATGAAGATTTAAAGAGGCCAATTTTATTTCTGGCATCCCTAATAAAAGGAAACTATCAAGAAGAAAAATAAATTTACCAAAATAATGGAGAATCATCAAAATGATAATAAAATTTCATTGCTTCCAAGAAGAGTTTTCATATTTTATCAATACACACGGGTATTAGAATCACCCAATATTTTTTAACACCTTACTTGACCTACATTTGAAACCACCACTGGAATACTCATATTCCTGTGTTTGCAAATTAAAAAAATTCTCCTAGAAGTTTCTAGTCCAATGTCCTTGAAAGCACTTTGATGATGAAGAAAGCAGTAACCAGCTGCTGCTTCACAGATGCTGAAAAAGCATGGAACAAATGATACTGATTGTAATGATATGTTGCAAAAGCAACAGCAGTGGAGCACTTCTGTTGAAGACAGCCTTCCTGTTAAACAGAAGTCCAAGCACAGACTCTTCCTCTTGTTCTGTATAATATGACTGCTACAGATTGCAAATCCCTTAAAATGCCAACAAGGTTTCTGACTAAAATTGAAAAGAAATTAAAAGAAATCCAGATAAAGGGCAAACAATATAAGCTGAGACTCTCATGTTGGTGAAAATATATAAAGCTTTCAGATAGCTAGTAGGAAAGACGAATTGCAATCAGACAACATCCAAGTGCAGATTTCTTAAATTTAGGTTAATTAACTGAAGTGATTTTATTTTCCTTAACTTCTGCTGGTTTAGACTAACTTCCACTGATAGCTACAGTTCTTACATTTAAATAAAGATAACTTGCTCAATTCTAAAATAACTATCAGTTTTTCTTAAAACATATATAAGTATTTTTGATTGAAAAATGGAGATTTCCTGGTGAGCAGAAATTCAACACCAAAGAAACACCCAAAAAGCAACAAACAAGAAAAAAAAAAACAAAAGTAAAAGCAGAATACATATCAATCAAGAATTAGTCAATATTTCATTTTTCCACTAGAGAAAAAAAAAAAACTTACTTGCACAGTGTTTGTTGGCCTACATTATAGAAACAATTTGACACTGTGCAGAATGAACTCATGCTAATCTTGGAGGAAATAGAGGATGTTAAGACATTTTAGGAGAAATAAGTAATTGAATCTCACCAAATTATATGCATATGGAAATATTGACATTGATAGTAACACTTAACTGTTTTTCAAAAAGGAGTTACGCTGAACTCAACTCTTCTGTGGAGTCTCTCAAAATTTATCACATTCATACAGTGAAGATAAATGTGCAGATAGTTATTAACACTGTTGCTTTGTGACAGTTCTCTGAAGAAATCCGTAACTTATAAACAGAATAATTAAATAGTTCCAAACATAGATTTTATATTTGTACAAAGAAAACCTAAGTTTCAGAAGTGAATCATTGACTTGGTAAATAGTTCTATTAAAAAAAATAAATAAAAAATCGTATTACTTGGTGAGAGTATTACACAGTTTGGATCACCACCATTTGAACAGTCAAGGTCTATTGACTAGAGAGAAACACATGGAACAACAAAAAGGGGGGGTAAAAGCGGGAATAAAAGAACAGTTATTTAAGACAAACTTGAATAACAGAAAAACAAAGGCATATAAAGAATTTATCTGCCTGTCAACCAGACTTTTAGAACTTTGATATTAGGTACAATTAGAATTTTTAGTCTCTGAACATAAGTTTAACCCAGTTGATATTACTGAAAACATAAGACAAGCTGATGAGCTGTGTGATGAGCAATATCATATCACTGAGTCTAACCTTTTTAAGGAGAATGAAGCAGATAAGAATAAAAAAAATGGGGAGGGGGGACACTTTTGAGATTACTGCCAAACCGGAAAACAAATAGTCTTTAAGGATTAATAAAATCCAAGATGCAATTCTTGTTAGTAGAGTGTCAAATAGAGCAAAGAAGCCCCCAATTTTGTTCTCACTGATCTTACTGCTGGGTAAAGATGACACCCTTTGGGCCGAAATGAGCAGCAACAACTGTACTAACTCTGAGACAAATGTTACCTCCCTATGCTGTCTGTCTTGTTTTGGATAAGTGATATTAAATGAGCCTCCTAAAATAAGATCACTTTTGGTGAGTCTGCAGGTATATTTTTGCTTTCTCCGAAGCCAAAGGTGCTGCCAGACTCTGTACAAATATTGACAGATATTTGCAGAAGCTGAACTTTGTTTTAAGGTTGCAACTTCCTTCCACCTATTAATCATAAGGACTGTACTTGGTCATCATACTGCACCAGATATTCTTTGGTAACGCTCACTTAACATTATGTTCCTCCTTTCATGACTCTGTTTTATCATGTGCTAATGGTATGAGATGAACAAAACTTCAGTGACCTTAAGTAATTTTGCTTAACTCATGAAAATTCCATCTTGATATCTACATGTACCACCAACTGAAGGATTTCAAAGCACACTCTTGATGACCCCCTTAACTCTGAAAGTAAGCTGATTGAAAAATGAACCTCAATTTTAAAACCTTTTACCAGCATTCTCTATTGAATTAGCTTCTCAGTAGGATTGTTTCTTTCTCAAAAGCAGTATAAGTGCAGAACCTGTGCTTCACCTGAGGACCCGAGTCCCTATGCTGCCAGTCAAAACTAGATCACACAGCAGAAGCTAGGTGACTCTCAGCAGCAATAAGAACTACTGAGGATACAAAGTTCTACAGAGTAACTCTAGAAGAAAACCTATCAGACAGCTTTTCTCTTATGATGGTCTATTTTTAAATGCATTAAAATATTTCTTCTAACTGCAGTTCTGACTACATTTCTGTGTAATAAAAAAAAGTTTTCTATCAAACAATCTCATAAATATAACATAATTCATTGTTTCCATATCTGGAATTGCTTTCTGCTTTAGTTGATGCTTACACTTTTAATAATTAGTAAAGTAGTTTAGTAAAGGTTATTATGAGAAGACAAGAGAGATAAACCTCTAACGTATGCAGTCTAAAACTAAAGAAAGGACATAATGAGTCAGAATGATGAAATAATGCAAGAACCTAAATCTAGCAGTTGGATCCACATGCTAACAAGAGTTATTTTAATAATTTCTGTCACAAAATATGACTACATGTATTACTTGTTAATGAATTGACATAACTATGCATTCATCCAGACAAGAGACAGAAATGTCTCTGACTCAAAACAATTAAAAATCTAAACCAATCCTGGGATTAGACATTTATTTCATTAAATCAAAGACAAACAAATATAAAAGGCAAATAAAGACTGCTGGTGATGGTGATTCTATGACGTTTTTCAACATTTGTGCATAACACCATAATTTCCCCAGTATTTCAAGAAACCAAATAAGTTATTCTACTAATTAAAAATTACCAGAAACTAATGCTAATGCTCTTCTGACAAGCTCTTTGGTGTTACATAGAAGCTAATTCAGATTTCACAAAAAAAAAAAAAAAAAACCCAACAAAAAAACCAACAACTTGGAGAAAAACAAAAGAAATATCTCTTCTATTTGCCAAATTAAAAAAAAAAAGTTCGTTTTTTATTGCTATAAAAATGCTATAATCTCAAGAAGTAAAACAATAAGAAACTTTCCATTAAGTGAATTAGTTTTATCACCTAGATCAAGTACACTCTCAGTCATAAGTCTAATGTAGAATTTTCAAAAAAGAGCTGGTTGGGTTTATCTTTTTAGGAATCTGATATCACCCAGAAATACTCAACTGTAATTTAAGTATTATTTTTTTCTGATTAGACTTCTAGTAGCTTCCTAGATTTCTGACAGTTGTCCAGATTCACTAGTAAATAGCAGTAGGCAGCTAGGGTTAATATCCTTTCTTGTAAGAGCAATATATTTTAAATCATATCAACTTCAGAATGAGAAAGTATTTATGCTTCCAAGGGTGATTAGCATAAGGAAGTTTCAAAGACATATTTTGGGACTATAATTAAGGAGTTCTTAAAAAGAGTTTTGGAGCCCAATAAACAGTTCTGGCCTACTCAGTGTACACTGATTCAGCTTGATTTAATAAAGGCTGGATTTCTTGTGAGGGTAAGAGTTTTGTTTGGTTTTGATATTTTAACAAATTTTAAAATATTTTTAAAATAAACCAGAAAATTAAAATGTCATATGTTAGAATAGAATAAATTTAATTAACACTCTTTGGTAGAAGGACACACAAAAGAATTAAAAACATAAGCATAAAAATTATTTTGTGATCATTTTAGAAAACACAAAGGAACAAATCCTATAAAAGACTAAGTTTTCCTCATTAAAATATTTTCATATTTTCATATTGGTTTCATATATAAATAAATCTTGCATGATCATGATACATGTAGCACTGCATCTATCTTTTTCTAAGAACTTTGAATTGGCTGCATGTTTTAAGAAATTAGATAAGGTGTTAAGATGTCAAAGATGGTAAGTTTCTGTAAGTTTTATGACAAAACAGGTAGAAGAATTAGATAATCTTAATGCTTTACAGAAAGAAGGGCTATAGTCTGAACTATAAAGAGGACTCCAGAAAAAAACAACTAACCAGGATAGTGTTGTGAATGCTGGGAAAAATAATAGTTCATGCAGTTTGGAGTAAAAACAACTGAAAGGTTGAAACGGCTGTACGGGATTTCCTCTCAGTTTTTCACCAAAAAAAATGAATAAGAAATACATTTGTATATGATACCCATTAGTAAATTAAACTAGATGTAATTTCATCTAGACTAAAGATCCCAAACAATCAGCAGCTAAAACAGTTCACATCTATTTATACTGAAAGTTCCCTTCCAGAGGAAACTTCTACGGCTTGAACTGCTGTGTCAATTTTAGAGTTGAATAATCAAAGCCTATTACTTTGCCAAAATAATTTGTTTCATTCATTATTTGGACAAAAAAAAAATGTAACATTCTATTAACAGAAACTATATTACTATAGGACAGACCTTAAATTAATTATTTGCTCCAAATAAATGTAACCAGTCTCTTCTCTTTTTCACTTCCAAATCAGTGCTTACTTTTAATTTCAAATATTCTTCCATGGAAAACTATTCACATAATTCATTCTGAAGAAAAATCTGTGTATATCAGAGAGCTCTGGAGGTTACATTTCTTATGGTCTCAGTTAAAGATGCCCAAGAATCTCACCTCTTAAAGAAATTAAGGGTTAAACAATTACTAATTCTGATCACCTGCTAATATTGCCATTGTCCTCATGCCAGTCCATTTCACATAGTTAGCAGCCTCCTAAGAGTAACAGACAATAGAAAAGTGAGCTCTGGCATAGCAGCAGCTAAGGCATCATTGTGGTCTGTTGACAATGGGAACACATGACAATTTTGATGTGCAACCCAGAAGATTGTCATCACTGCTCTGAGGTCATATTCAAGGTACATAGTTGAATCATGTGGAGAAAATCACAATTTTGCTGCCTGTGATACATTTCTTTCACAGACAAATTGTTACTGCCTGTTTTGTGTCTGTTCAAGGACACAGAGTAATCATTTCAAAACCTCAAGTCAGTACCTTTTGCCATCAATTAATTCATATTTTGAAAAACAAAATATGCAAAAGGCAATACAAATTTATGATCCTAATATAGTAAATAAAATGTAGTACTCTGGGATAATGATAATTTTTTTCCTTCATGCTGTAATTCTTCATGTCACTAAGCTCTTGGTGACTCATACCACCATATTGTACCAACCATACTTGCAAAATGCAAATTGCTAATTACTTTTTTTAGCCAGATACAAATCTGGGAAATAGGAACAATTAGATGCAATATTTCTATGCAGTATTTCCAGGAGTACCATAAACACCTTCCCACATACATTTAAAATAATGTCAAAGCTTTATTCCATGCCTAAAGCTTCTGTTGTACTGAATATATAGGATGTAACAATAAGAAAACAGTGGCATTCCTGCGTATGGTGCACTACTTCGGAGAGTTAACATACCTTTTATGTATTTGAATGGGTATCAACTGAAGGTAAAAAATGCTTTTCCTTTTGTTATACATTTTTCTTATATTTATGGCTCTACTGGTTAATAATATTTGCCTTATTTTGAGCAATAGTGAAAAGAACATTTTAATTTTCAGGTTCAAAGTTTCAGGTATATTAAGCTTATTCATACTATTAGGACAAAATAACACAATGACGAGTCATACAACATGTAAGAATTCTCGAAAATCACAAACTCAATGTATATTTTTGTGCAAAATTTTGAAGTTTAAACTTCACTGCTTAGAGCAAAAGAAGTTTAATTGCTGGTTTTTTGGGCTGTATTATGATCATAAGCTATGTAATTTATGCAGTTAAATGAAGATTTTATATTAGGCACTAATAGTAGAAACTAAACTTCTACTAAATAGTAGAAACCTAACCATCGAGTAACAAAGATTAATAGATTTTGTTTTTTCTAGTATAGGAAAATATAGGTTTTAATACTATGTTGTTTGGGTTTTTTTCTGACTAGCTAGCCAACAAAGAGATTGAAACTAATGACCATAAACTCAATATTGTAAAATGTACAAGTGCAAATAGTCATACTTCCCATCAGTTTCTGGTGTCAGCCCAATAAAAAACTAAAAACTGAGACAGTGTATATCAGAAGAAAAAACTTGTTTTCCAGCATTCTGATAAATAGATATTTTTCAAATCAGTGTAAAGTTGTATTATAGTTGAATTATACTAATGTAGTTTTTTTAATTTGAGGTTAAATTTAAATGGCAGTGACAAGAATTAGTATTCACCATCACCATACTAAATTTCCCTAATTACACATGAAGTCATAAAACTGGAACTGTGAAAGAGTTGTTTTAGTGTTACTGACAATCCTGTTGTAGCATACTACATGCCCCAGATATGCAACAAAAGTTGAAGAACAGATACACAATGACATTAAAAACCAGTCTAGGAACTTCAATGGCATTAGAACAGTGTAATCATTGTAATGCAGGGCAATAATGCAGAACCAGTGCTGCAAAATAAAAGAGCTGCCTGAGTTAATCACTAGCTATACTATTGACATGTGTAATTAAGAAATGGGGTTGAGTGCAGTGTTGATAAAAATCCACTTTTCTTTTTAATCTCTAAACAGGATGAAACAAACATGATTATTTACCATCTTATTTGCAGCTGTTCTTTCTCACTCTTTCCATGAATAGTATTCCTGCTACCAGTTGTCTCGCACCTTCAGAAGAACTTAGCACAAACTACTTCCCACAGAATAAGTTCTTAAAGTATTTTTATAGCTTTATAGATGTGTAGTTTTGATGAAAGGTCACACTATAACAAGAGTTCTTGTTAAAATGTGATAATTGTATATATGTGAATGCTGTAAATCTAAGACAATGCTTATTCTGACTCTTGTTAACTGCTTAACTAATATATTTCACTTCTGGAAGTGAAAAATTAAGCCCAAGAATAAACTACTAAAAATCTAATTATGTTGTTTACCTCACTCAGATCCAAAACCAGTACATACATCAGGATAGTAATTAATAAAATTATTAAATAATAGGATTTTAGCTCAAAGCCTGTCTTATTAGCTAACTACTGACCAAACTCCTCAACTTTTCCATTTATAGATTATTGTTGATTACTACTCACTGCCTTATTATTTCAGAAGACCAAATTCTCCACAGTGTTGTAAACTTAGAAATATTTCAAGGACTGCAATTAGAATATATGATAAAAAAAAATAAATCTGTTCTATAATTTCCTCTTTTTTTTTTTTTGGCCAAAATTATCCTCACAAGTTCTTTTTAGTCTTAGTTTATCCTTTAAAAATTATATTAATATTTCAGGCAACTATAGATCAGTCAGCCTCACCTCCATCCCCAGAAAGGTGATGGAGCAACTTATCCTTGGTGCTACCCTTAGGCATATCAAGGACAAGGGGGTCATTATGAACAGTCAACATGGTTTACCAAGGGGATGTCATGTTTGACCAGCCTGCTAATCTTCTATGAGGACTTAAGCAGGTGGAGAGATTATGGCAGAGCAGTGGATGTGGTTTATTTTTATTTCATTAAGGCATTTGACACAGTGTCCCACAGCATCCTTCTGGCTAAACTGAGGCAGTGTGGTCTGGATGATCAGGTAAGGAGGTGGTTTGGGAACTGGTTGAAGGAAAGAAGCCAGAGAGTTGTGGTCAATGGGATGGAGTCTAGTTGGAGGCCTGTAACTAGTGGGGTCCCACAGGGGTCAGTGCTGGGACCAGTTCTGTTCAACATATTCATCAATGACCCAGATGAGGGCACAGAGGCACTGTCTGCAAGTTTGCTGATGACACCAAACTGGGTGGAGTGGCTGACACACCAGAAAGCTGTGCTGCTATCCAGAGACACCTCAACAGGCTGGGGGGTTGAGCAGGAAGAAATTTAGTGAAATTCAACAAGGGCAAGTGTAGAGTCCATCTGGGAAAGAGTAAGCCCAGGTATAAGTATAGGTTGGAGACTGACCTGTTGGAAGGTAGTGAACGGGAAAAGAATCTTGGGGTCCTAGCTAATGGGAGGCTGACTATGAGCCAGCAATGTGCTCTTGTGTCCAAGAGGACTAATGACATTCTGGGGTGTATAAAATAGGGTGCGGCTAGTAGGTGGACAGAGGTTTTTCCTGCCCTTATACTCTGCCCTAGTAAGGCTGCATCTGGAGTACTGTGTTCAGTTCTGGGCCCCCCATTTCAAATAATCACAAATATTCTAATATTCTGTATACCGCAGCACTAATGCCATATAAATGGCACAAGTAAAAAGTAGAATAGTCAGTAGCAAGCTTCTTGCTAACACCTCTGACCTTTGTGTTCATTTCAAAAATTAGTTAAAAACAGCATAACTCAAGAATGTACATCACATACAAAGCAGTGCAAAAATAATTTGTAGACACATAATGCAATGCTATTGCTTCACAAGAAACAGGTTTCTTGAATCTGAGGGTTATACTCTGTCATAAGAATAAAGCATTAATGTAAACAACTCAGATGAAAATTAAATTATTTTTAAAAGGGAAATGTAAAGAAGTAGTAAATAAAACCAATATTGATGAAAATAGTTCAGTTAAACAACAAATTGTTTGGCTTTTTACAAAGTGTTAACTGTACACCTAGTCTGTACAAAAGAACTGTAGCAAAGTTGGATTCATTCATCTTATAGCTCCATATGAGCAGTATTTCAACTCTCACTGTGCAAATGGACTCAGAAGATACAGCTCACTAAAAGAATCTGTAGTGACACGTGTGGAACAAAAATACACCCCTTCATTAGAATTTATGTATAAGACCTAGGACAATATTGGTAATAACACTGCTTTACCTTATCCAGACATTTTTTTTTTTACATAAATTTGCAAATAGAAAAATTGCTGCTCCTCTCAAATGCAAGACACGGTCAGTCTTACGATTGCTGTGTATCACCAATAGTATTCAGTGTCCTTTAGAGTTCTTGATTCGCTAATGGTTCTAATAGCAATAGTCCAGCATTTTCAATTCTTCTGTAGAAATTCTCCTGCCTCAGTATTTGTTATACAAAACTAATTACCTCAGCATTATCAAAACCATATGAACAGTAGCAGTGAAAAGTAGACAATCCAGGATGTCTTTCAAACTTGCACTGGATAGCTAGGCTCATGGCCTCTCCCACACATAATGCACTCAAATGAAGTTTAAAAATGCAGTTGCACCTCCTGCTTTGTCCTGTATTTTCTCTTTGCTGAAATCCTCTCATCTGTCTGCAATAAAAGAGATCTTGGTCTTTCTTACCCATTTTATTATTCCTAAAAAGGAAGATCCTGCTGTTAGTTGGTTTCAGAAAAATCGACTGTGGCTGATCTACAATAGTTTCATGCACTAGGGACTTCTCTCAGAAATGCAGATTCTTACATGAAAACAAACTAATTCAGATCTCTTTTAGAGAACTCAAATGTAAGTACAAAAAAAACCCAAGAAACCAAACAAACCAAAAACATAACCACAAAAAAACAAACAAAAAAAACAAAACAAAGCAAAACAAAACCAAAGAAGCCATAAAACTGTATGGGTTTTGCATAGCAATGTTTTGGTAGTGCTGGGTGGGGGGATTACAGGTGTGGCTTCTATAAGCAGCTGCTAGAAGCTTACCTTATGTCCAATAGAGACAATGCCAGCCAGCTTCAAGATGCACCCGCTGCTGGCCAAAGTTAGCAGCAGAGTGGTGCAGCGGAAGCGTGCTGGGCCCATAACCCAGAGGTTGATGGATTGAAACCATCCTCTGCTAGAGCTACTTGTTACCTTGAGTACTGTGTTCAGTTTTGGACACCCCAGTTCAGAAAAGACAGATATTCCAGTGCAGGGCAACCAAGATGATTAGGGGAATGGAGCATCTCCCTTATGAGGAGAGGCAGAGAGAGCTGGGGCTCTTTAGCCTGGAGAAGAGGAGACTGAGGGGGGACCTCATTAATGTCTATAAATATGTTAAGG
>JANHGL010012791.1:28295-43534 GCA_024611195.1 Ceyx melanurus | reverse complement strand
TCTCCAGAGCAGGAGACTCCACAACCCCCCTGGGCAGCCTGTTCCAGAGCTCTGTCACCCTCACTGAGAAAAAGTTCAATCTTGTGTTGACCCTAAACCTCTTGTGCTCCAACTTGCACCCATTACCTCTCGGAAATTCTTTCCTGAGATAGTGATGGATACCTGGACCAGGTTGCTCAGAGAAGTTGTGAAGTCTCCTTCTCTGGTGATCCTGCTGGACCAGATGATCTTCAGAGGTCCTTTTCAATCCCTATCATTCTGTGATTATGTGATTTTAGGCTGTAAGCAAAGACTTTGAAGTCAGATTTTCCAACTCTTCATGACATTTTTATTTGCTCTGTGAAGCACACTACATCACTAACCTATTCTTCAGAAAAATATAATTCTTTCTTACTTTATTAGTGGGATGAGGTTTAGTTGGCAGTGATTTGGGCAATTAAGATAATTAGATACATAACATTAGGAACTTAAGGAGTTAAAGAGTTAATTAGTTAAATGAATATAATTGAAATTTACCTTGGCAGGTATTTAATAAATACCAGACTTAGGAAAATGTAATTTAAATAATAAGAAAAGATTGTAAGGGTTAAAATCTGTGAAACTCCTACAAGGGCAAGTGCTGTGATAACGTTAGTGTTTGTTCTTGGCCACGGACTATAGATGTTGTGATAGTTAGGTAGCCATTATTCCATAAATAGCAATACGAATATATCCATATATGTATTTATTTATGCAAGATAGGGTAGCTTTTTTAAAAAACACAGGCGTTTTTTTTTTATATTTTCCAGAAAAAAGTGAAAACACAGAAGGATCAAGGCATAAGGGCTAACATAGCAGTATGGAGTGTAGGAGAGTACAGTTCCCTTATGTAGCTGCCTAGCATCCTACCCTGATAACATGGTGAGCTAGATGAATTTGCTGAACTTCTGCTCCTGCAGATGGATGGAACAACTTGAGGATGGCTTAAAAGTAATTATTACAGTGATGAAACCTAAGACTTCCTTGTAAATCTTGACCTAGTTTTCCTTGTTCAACAGTTCCCAGTCACTTCTATATGTTAAATATTGTTGAGGCTTTCTCCAAGGCATTTTGAAGGTAAAGATGCAAGTGCTGCTTGAGAGAGACCTTATTCTGTGAGTATGAGTGCCCAACTGGTATCAGCTTTATTCAGGAAAGCAGAAAACCATCAAAGTTATTTTGTCCATTTCTCCTCTAATCTGACCATACCACAAGGACATGAATACTGATGGTTGCACAAGTCAGATGCAGTGCTGTTGTTGTTTCTTCAAGGGTATCTTTCTTTCAGAGCTGAAAACCCATCTGTTTCAATTTGACTCTCAAACATAAGAGATCCCAACATTCTTACATTATCTTTCCTGCCACATTGATAAGATAATAAAATAATAAAGTGTCTGATTTTTTAAAAAATCTTTTAATTATACAGATGAACATGTAAAAAGCTTGTTTTGTTTTGGTTTTTTTTTCTCCAAGGCAGAGCAATTGATACCCATCTGCAGATTTATGCAAGCTGAGGAATTGCAGTTGGGCTTTCATTCTGCTCAAGTATAATTGAATTAGATGGAGCTTCTTAAATTGTAAACATGTATAGATATTCTAAAAATATCCCCCTACTTGCAATGCTTTTACTTTGTAGTGGTAAAATAAAACTCTGGTGTTTGCAAACTCTTGTAACAACCTCTACAGAGCTTCAGGAAGCAACAAGGGATGCGGAAGGGCAGGTACTTGAGGAGATGTCAACAAATCAGATGCCATGTACATGACCAGAATGTTAAGCTGTAGTTTCAGCTTCTGTCTTAATTGGTGCTGGCAAAGCACAGCCCCAGTGCAATTAACTTTTCTGCAGTGGAAGAGGAAATCTTTAAACCTCGTAAGTGCTGTGCCATGCAACTCCTAAAGGTATTCAGTTATTGCAACAAAGTCATATAGCTAACAATGCCAAGTGATATATAGAGGTCTTGAAAGTAACAACAGGGAAATCAAGCACTGATATGTTCAGTTATACAGGTTACTGCAATCTGCAACTTACAAAGTATGAATATCTAATGACTTCAGTGAGATTTAGTTGTCTTCTCATGGTCTTCAATGGATTTGGAATCAAAACTTACATGACAGAAAGAGGATGAAGATGATCTGAGGGCTGGAACAGCTCTGCTATGAGGATAGGCTGAGTTGCAGATGTTCAGCCTGAAGACGAGAAAGCTCTGGGGAGACCTCCCTGTGGCCTTATGATATCTGAAGGTTTCCTACAGGAAAGCTGGGGAAGAACTATTTCCAACAGCTTGTAGTGACAGGATGAGGGGAAATGGCTTTAAGCTGGAAGAGGGTAGATTTAGATTAGAAATTAGGAAGAAATTCTTCACTCTGAGGGTTTTAGGATACTGGACCAGGCTGCCCAGGGAAGTTATCAATGTTCCATCACTGAAGGTGTTCAAATTCAGGTTGGATGGGACTTCAAGCAACCTGTTCTAGTGGGACATGTCCCTGCCCATGTCAGGGGTGTTGGAAATAGATGACCTTTAATTATCCCTACCAACCCAAACATTTCTGTGATTCTATGAAATTGGGTACAAATAAAGAATGCTTCAGAATTCTTTCCTTCTAATGCAAAAGTAGATTTATTTTTTTTTTATAAAGATATAAGGCAACAACATTGAAAAATAAAGGAATATAAAAACTATTTTTTATATTCTTCGTTTAATTGTAAAATTTAAATGTTCACCAGGCTATCCCAAGACAAAAGCTTATAGACATGCAGGTGGATAAACAATGACAATCAGAGAGTAAACATACCCTATAAAGGGAATGACAGACAGAAGTCCACTCACATAATATATTGGTTATTTGTAATTATCTCATGTAGATTTTCATCATTATCTGGCCCTGGACAATGTCTGAGCAGACTTAATGAAGATAAAAAGACTACAGTTCAGTTGGATACAGATGCAATTATTTAAAACTGTACAATAGGAACAAACCATGTTAGAAAAATGGAATCGTGAAGAGCTGGAACTACAGTTCTTCCGATCATGCAGAAAATGTTTCACTTTCTCCTGTCGGAAACAGAGTTCATGTCCAGGTGTGTGTGGTTCTGATCTGAACCTGATTTTCAGGGATGACCCATTGCTGAGTTACTGCACGTGTGCAAATCCAGAATGTCAATTGCAATCAAATATTAAAGCAAATCAAATAAAAATGTCATAAAATGGTTTGTGACTTCTCATCTCACTGTGTAATAAAATTAGTAGAAGTAGGAATTACAATGGCTATGAATTCCCCTTGAAGTTGTACTCTTCATTATTATTCTGCATATTACCATAGCCTTTATCACTTCTGGTGATAGTCCATGAGCTCACTATTGCAGATACTGTATGAATATAGATTTAGAGCTCTACCCTTCTCTCTAGAAACACATGATTGCTCCTTCCTCATGGAAGGCCAGTGAGAGACCCATGAACCACCCTAAGATTTAGTTGGTGCACATCATCCCTGAACACATTATTACCATAGAGTTCTGAATCAGGAAGCTAGACTTTCAGAGATCTTGTAGCCATTTAAATGTTTTGCAAGGTCATATCCAAACCCCTAAAAGGTCAGCGAAAAGAGAAGTGATGCCTAGAATGGGTCCAGAATGCCCAGAAAACACTTTCCCAACAGCAAAGATGTCAAAGTGGTTTCCACTTTGTGCCACAAACTCAGAAAGGTGTTGATGGAACTGCTACAATGACTTGCAGGTAGATATACTGTCATAGAAAGGCATCTCCTTTGCTGCAAGATCCCTGCTAAGCTCAGCAGAAAGCTCTTTGATGTGGGAGCAGTTGGCAGGACAAAGAAACCTTGATATGTACATGACAAAGAAACTAATAACAAGCTTACCTTCCAAGAAGGTCCTTACTAATGTCTAGGTAAACAACATCCACAGCCTCATCCACTATGTGTGGGCCATCTTGTCATAGGACATCAATTTTGTCAAGCAGGACCTGCCTTTCATTAACCCATGATGACTGGGCCTGATTCCCTGGTTATACTGTACATGTTGCATGATGATACTCAAGATGATCTGCTCCATAACCTTTCCTAGCAAAGAGGTCAGACTGACAGACCTGTAGTTCCCCAGATTCTGGTCCTTCTTATATACGGGTCTCACATTTGTTAACTTCCAGTCATCTGACACCTCCCCACCTAGCCAGAACTTCTGATAAATTATGGAAAGTGGCCTGGTGAGAACTTCCAGAGCTCTATCAGTACCCTTGGGTGGATCTCATCCAGTCCCCCAGACTTGTCTTCATCCAAGTGATGCAGAAGGTCACTGACCATTTTGTCCTGGATTTTGGGGTATTCATTCTGCTCCCTGCCCCTTTCTTCCAGCTCAGGAGGCTGAGCATTCAGAGGACAACTGTTTGTACCATGAAAGACTGAGGGAAAGAAGGTATTCAGTACCTCTGCCTTTTATTCATCCTTGGTCACAGTATTCTCCCCTGCATCCAATAAAGGATGGAGATTCTCTTTTTTTTCTTCCTTTTGATGTTGATGTATTTATTGAAGCTTTTGTTTTGTTTTGTTTTTTTTTTATGGCAGTAATCAGATTAAGTTTTAGTTGGACTTTGGCCCTTTTAATTTTGTACTTGCATAGCCTCACGGAATCTTCATATATCTCCTCAGTGGCCTGTCCCTTTCCCCAGAGGCCACAAACTCTCCTTTTCCTGAGTTACAGCCAAACCTCTTTGTTCAGACAGGCTGGTCTTCACTGGTGGTTTGTGTGGCAACACACTGGGACAACCCGCTCCTATGCCTTAAAGATCTCCCTCTTCAGCAATGTCCAGCCTTCCTGGACTCCTTTGCTCTTCAAGGTGGCCTCCCTAGGGACTCTTTCAAGTAGTCTCCTAAACAGGTCAGTCTGCTCTTCAGAACCCCAAGGTGGCAGTTCTGCTGACCCCTCTCCTTACTTCCACAAGAATTGAAAACTCTGTCATTAAATGTTCACTATGCCCAAGACAGGCTCCAGCCATCACATACCCACAAGT
The DNA here is from genome assembly GCA_024611195.1 of Ceyx melanurus. NCBI lineage: Eukaryota > Metazoa > Chordata > Aves > Coraciiformes > Alcedinidae > Ceyx > Ceyx melanurus. The sequence goes on along the minus strand of JANHGL010012791.1, from coordinate 38,492 downwards.
CCTCTATTCACAAGTTCAACAGTCTATGAGGGAGCTTTCCCTAGGTGGCTCTCTTACCAGCTGTGTCATACTTATAGTCACATACAGAGGCAGAGTCTCATAAGTATGTATTTGCTTGAGCAGTTGGAATTCTGTAATAATTTACATATTTGTTTTAGCCTTGTATTAGATATACTCGTTTTCCTACCGGTGATTTTGTAGTGGCTTATAGTATAATACACACATACACAGACACACACATGTATTTTGATGTATATATACATATATATTTGGTTTTATTACAGTTAGTTTTGTAGTGATTGTCAAAAATCCAGTCTCTGTGTCCTTATTTACTTATTGCAGAATCTCAAGAACACCACAGTCACAATTTTTACGCACTCATGGGCTGGGTGACCCTCACAGATCATGACCTTGACTGCTACAGATGTTACCAGCAAAGCTGTTATATACAATGCCACTGTCATATAGCAATTTCCATCCATAGATCTTAGAGCATTTCACAGAAGATGTCATTGCTATCATTTACATATTTCTGACAGAGAAGACGAAAGAAGAGCAGTGAAGTGACTTGTTCCTGATGACCCTGTCAGAGTTTGAAGACACCAACTAACTTCAAACAAAATGTGAATTGCCAAAGGAATAGGGGATTCAGGTGGTAGTGAACTTTGCTACTATGAGCAAAGAAGTTAATTTGCAGTAATCACTGACAACATTTTAGCTGTCTTCCAAAATAACATTTGAAAAATTAAAGCCATTGTCATGTCCTTTCAAAGACAATTAGAATAAAACAAAGTGCTTCTTGCAGCTTCTGGAAACTTAATCTTCTTGCTTCCTGGTTTTGCAATTTCTGCTATCCTTTAACTTGGCATTTTCATTTTGTCCATACTGGTGCCCATATATTGAAGTTCTACAGAAAGTTTTGACACAGTTGGGAAAGAGCTGCAAATACATTGGGCAGTTGAGGCTAGTAATGTCCTTGAGCTAAAACAGATGAAACATTGTAAAATAGGCAAGCAAATTGCAATCAAGTCTCCTGCTTCCTTATTCATTCTCCCTTTTACTTTTTTCAGTCATACTTTGATTTCAATACACCTGGAGGGAAGACCACTGAACCAGTAAATTTTACTTTAGTTCCAGCTCATCTGTGACTGAAATGGATTTTGGTTTAGCTCCAATTACCACCCAGCAGAAACTGCTAACCTTGAACTAGTTAGAAATTATTCCTCTTTAAAAATTCATTCAAAAATTAAAAGTCCATATGAAAAATGCATCACTAGAGAACACAAATCCAACCAGGGAGGGACTTAAGGCTACTTTTTTCCTGGTCTTGTCAGTTCAGCCAATACCTGTGTTCCTAGTTCTGTCAATCACACCACTGCTTAATTTGAAGAATTTAAGAGAAACTGATCTATTGAGCACCAATCCTGGTTGTACCAAAGCAAAAGTAAAGACAGCAGGAGATGGTGTTTAATGACCAAAAGGGGTCACAAGCTTTCAATTATGTGCACCACTGAAAATAAATGTATCACAGAAGCAAAAGTACATGGGGGTTTCTATATAATAAGGTACTTGAGGTTGCCTGGGAGAGAAGCTGTAGCACACAGCTCTGGTGGGATGCAGGGGAGTAACAGCAATATCTACACTGAGTCCTCCATGATACAATCACAGACCTTTTTGTAGCTACTTCCTGGTGGTAATATGAATAACTCTTCTGAATAAATTCTGAAAGAGGAAAAACAAGGGTTTGAATTAGTTTTCACTTTTGGCTTTTTGATCAGTTTGTTTTCTGCCTTGAAGGCCCACTTGGTCATTTTACCAGATGAGGAAAAAATGAAACACTTCAGGTTCATGTTGAAAGAAAGAATCTAATTCTAGCTGGCCACTGAGCAGCACTGGAGGTGTTAGGTCTGGTAGTGCTTTGAGACAAGTGCCTGTGTACGGCTGGAGATACTGTCAGGTCTGCTAAGGGTCTAGCAGCCATAAAGATAAAATAAGGAAAAGGGGACAGGAACTTACCTGCCCCTTGTTTCTCCTTCTGGACTGAGGCTTCCTTGGGTTTGTGGGACATCATTGAGAGGTATCTCTCTGTGACAGACAGTAGAGTGAAATCATTGAGAAAGCTAGGCATGGAGAGATGGTTAATGAGGAAAGGCCTTTCTCAACATGGCTGTGTCCCATGCCACCAGGCTACTCAGCTGCTCCAGACCAAGTGTCTTAACCACGTGGCATCTCTGCCTCTACTTCTGTTCAGTGCTTTCCTACATTCTTCCACTTTTCATTTCCAACTTCCACAGCATTGTTTACGGCACTCCTGATGCCAAATAGGATTAAACCTGATAAAGAGAAGCAGATGCATTACATCTGGCAGAAAGCAAAAGATCAGCATTTGGCACAAGGGTTTATTGTTTGTGACAAGGCTTTGGAATGTAATTAATTTTGCAAAGCCATGCCAATGAATGCCATTCAAGCTCGCCAGATGTGCCAGGGAGGGAGATGCCAACTCTTCTTCCAAGAGGACGGCTTGATGCCTGCTGACTCTCATTTGTGCAGCTCCATGGGTGTCGAGTAAAATAATGTCTCTTTGGATAGCAACAAAGAACTGGCTATTCTCTGCAGAGCTACTGCATATGTAATGACAAAAGGGGCTTTTCTCGTGATGATGGTGTAGTTTTTCTGGGTGAATGTGTTTTCATTTGTTTATTTATTTATTTATGTAACATCTTTGTCTAGAATCACATTCTGCGCAAAACCTCTATTGGTCTGAAGTCATAATCAGTCAAACACACAGGCACATGCAGACCAAAGAACCTGTACATCCACAGGTTGCACGTGCAGAAGGGGAAAGACAAGACAAAATGCAATTTCCTCATAATATGACTTTATATCCAAGTTTTGCTCAATGGGAAAACTTCTCCAGATGCACATCTAGCTTCTGGCAGGGGGAAAGTATGATTTTGCTTTTTTTTCTATTTTCAGTAAACTTCACTACAGCACAGAAAGAACAATACAGGACACAACATGCAATAACAGGCAACTGTTAGTATTCCATTTTACTGGGATTTAAAGTTTCTTTAAAGCTGACAGCAGAGGTGACAGGCTTTTAATGGGGTAGGCAATTTATTCCTGCCAGCTGATGGCTGCTGTTAACAGAAAGCTCATCTTCTGCACTCGGCTCTGGATTTCTGTGGAGGAAGTCTGGGGGAAACAGGTCAAGATGAAGTTGCGTGGGAGAAAGAGACACATACATCAAAAAAAACCTAAAGAGTCCGAGAAACTCAGTCTTCCATAATGTGAAGAAGTTATTGCCAAATAAACTCCATTTTAGCACATTAACATAATTTTTATAGCACAGCTGATGCTTCTGGCCTGCCAATCTTCTGCCTCCTGCACACTTCCCCTGCCTTACACTTCTGCACAGCAACTGTGAGCCTCTGCCAAAGGGTTGTTCAACATGAGTGGAGATAGGGAGGCAAAAGGGATGGCAAAGCAGATCTTGCATTTCTTTTCTTCTCAGTTCCTACCCGTCTCCTGATGTATAGCACAAATCTACAATCAGATCTGATGAACATCAGCAGATGGCACTGCATATAGAGTTATAGGTTTCCTTCTCTCCATCTTTCCACATCTAGGAGGTAAAAAAAAAAAAGTCCTTTCTGACTGTTAACTATTGAAGTCAGTTTAGAATCACAGAATAATTGGAAATGACCTTCAAGATCATTAAGTCCAACTGTCTACTAAAAATTATAGTGACCACTAACCATGTCATGAAGTGTCACATCTAGATGTTTTTTGAACACCTTCAGGGATGGTGATTCCACAGACCAGCCTGTTCTGAGGCCTCACCACTGTTTCAGTAAGTAAATTTTTCTTACTATCCAACCTAAACCTCCCCTGGCACAACCTAAGCCTATTTTCTCTTGTCTTCTCTCTAGTTACCTGGAAGAAGAGACTAAAACCCACATCACTACAACTCCCTTCAGGTAGTTACGGAGAGCAGTAAGGTCTCCTCTCAGCATCCTCGTCTCTAGACTAAATAAACCTTGGTCTCTCAGGTGCTCCTCATAAGACATTTTCTCCAGAGATTTTAGAGGATGTTTAAGACAAATACCTTCAAAACATCTAATATTGAGAGTGAGGACAGACAAGACAGTCACAGGGCTCGGCAAAACTTCAGTCTATGGTGACATGTCCAAGGCTGAGTAAATTAATCCATAGCCATAAGACCTGCCCACATAATTCTCTTGCATTACAGCCCTATCCCAAGGTACAGCAAGTATGAGTACCAGGTACATGTCTCCACCTCATTCTTCCCCATTAGGTTCAATGCCTACCAGTTATTATTAGGACATTGGGCAAGTAAACTCAAGTTACAGTTTGGTTCACATTCATATTATATAGGTAATGATTCCTGCTCTAGAGAACACACTGGCTAGAATTCAGAAGAGAAGGGACAGAAAGACAAACTTACCTTCCAACATCAAAGGCATACAAAATGAGCTAAGGATTTTTCTACCTCCTGGAGATAAGATGGGAGGGCAGCCCTTTGATGACTTTCTGTTTGCATATGATGGCACTTTGGTAATTAAAGATGGTTTTTTTCCTTGAGCATTTTTTTAATTCAGCAGAACTGATTGTACCAGTGTGATTCTGCTCCCAGTCTCCCATTGGCCCTGTACAGGCTCTCTCCAGTCCCTGAAATCCTTGCTTCAGCCTCCAGCCAAAAGCTGGCAGCTTTATATGGTACAAGATATGTTTTCCCCAGACTAATTTTCAGAGAAGCTTTATCAATTTTAATTAAAACACTGCCATCTCTCTTGGTGCTTGCTTCTTGGACTACATGTAAGCCACAAAACAAAACTCTCACTTTGCATCATGCAAGTATGAAGTCTTATGCCTTGTGATGACAGTGATAATAAAATAAATTATGCATATTCTTTAATTTCTGTAATGTTTTAGAGTCTGTTTATTTGACCTGGTCATTGTTTATTTGGGATGTCTCAAAAATAGCAAAAAGTTCAAACATACAACCGTGTCTTTCCCTGCAAATTTCAGATGCCATAAATCTTGAGCCACAGTACTGTCACCACTTTGAGTCCTTAGATTTTGAGTGAAGAGTGGACCAACAGAAGAAATTAAAGAAGAGAGCTATAAGAATGGCCTGGGGAAGAAACCATGACCTATCAGAAAAGATTGATTCATTGAGTATGTTAGTTCAGAGAGGAAATTACAAGAAAGAACTGTGAGAACCTTAAAACATGAAAAAAAAAAAAACAGTTTGAAAGAAAAGAAGAATAAGAAAATTTCCATGTCTACTGAGAACAGGGGAGTCAGCCTAGTCTTCAGGTTTAGGAAGGGAGATCTAGCTTGGAGATGAGGAAATTGTTTCCAGCTGCTAGGGCAATGAACACCAGGGAGACCGTAAGCCTCCATTGCTGGAGGTTGTTACAAACTGGTTAGACAAATAACTGCCATGAATGGTTTAGAAATACTTGGACCTAACTAAATAACCTCTTGTGACATCTTCCAATCCATGGCTTTCCCCTGTATCCCTAACCTTATCAGAAGAAGGTGATAGGAATAAAGACCGCTCAAGTAATGTGCTTTGAGTCATGAATATTTGTATATTACACAAGGACATAATCATGAGGCCAGATGAAGACTCATTTTAGCCCAGTATCTTACATCTGACAGTGATCAGTAACAGATGTTTTGGGAGAAAATATAAGAACTAGAACAAGTGCTGAGTGGTTGCTTGACTGGTCCATCTTCCCAGCTCTCAGCAGCCTGCAACTTAGAGATTTTTGAATATAGGGGAAGAACCCAGAGTTTGAAACCAGTGTATTGGCACCACATGTTACAAACCATCTCATGTATTTGGCACAAAATAATTTAATCATGGCAATTAATATAACAGAATTAATATAATATCTTTTTCCCATGAGATATTTTAAAGATGTCCCTAATTTCTTCTCCAGAAAAATAACTAAGGTTTTAAATATATTCCCACTCCCTCTTACTTTTCAGAAGCCAGATGGGACCCAGGAAGTTTTCTACAGAGGAAAGAAAATGTTAAGGAGAGCTAAGAAAATGGTACTCAATGTTTAGATATTAAAAATAGTGACTTTCCTATTCTGTTTCTTTTGACACAGATTTGGATTTTGATAAAGTATTCCAGAAGATTCTTCAACCTGTCAATTTAAAGCCTTTAATGCTGGGTTTGAAATGAGCTTAATCTCTTCATCTCAGTAAGTCTTCTTGATGACAGAAGAAGGAGTCACTATGTGTGAAATGCTGGAGAAAAAAATGAGGGGCTTGACTCATAAACACTTAATTTCATTTTATTTTGTGTCTGTATCCTGGTTGTCCTCCAGCTGTCACACCAGGAGGATGAAGACTTCTTACACTTTCTTCATCATTTCTGTGAGCTCTGCAGAGATTTCTGATTTCCCTCAATTATCTCAAGTGGCATTATAGAGTGATCTGTGGGCAGCTGAATTAAGCCGAGACTAAATGTCTCTTCCATTCTTTGATCATGGGGATCTGTTTAGTTGAAGGAAGTTCTGAGCATAGTAATTTCCATTCACACTAGTTGGTTTTAACAATGTCTTCTATATACCTTGTGTATACGAGAAACACTGAAGTTCTTTTCAGTTTAGGAAACTTAAATTGATGACTCTGATGACACTATTTGATGGTCTTAAGTTGCCATCCCTTAGGTAAAATCAAGTCAAAATAGAAACTCAAAAATGTAGATACTTTCCTTACCTCTAAATGTTTGTAGTACAGGAACTGAATAATGATGCTGGGGCTCTCAGTGCCTGAACTCTCCATTGCATCAAACTTTGGTTGAGGAAAGAGGCACACAGAGGTGATGTGAACATCGATGACCAAATGTATTTGTGGCAGAACCAAGGATTCAAGCAAAGTCATTATCCTCTTAGCACAGTTAGGCCTTGGACCATACTGCCTCTCTACAAGTAACAGGTTCTCCAATAAAGAGTCATTGAAGGTATTGAGGAAAGCAATTTTCATGTGCAGTGTTTCTTTGTTGCAAGAATAGCAAGGAAAAGGGAAAAAAAAGAAAAAGAAGAAAAAGAAGTCCTCAAAACAATCCTCACCTTCCAGCTAATCTTTACAATGCCATTTTAGCATTTTATAGTGTATAAACAACACCTTGGTGTTATTGCTCTGCCAGACGGCTGATTACGACAGAAGGCAATAATAGGCCACACATGTGCCAAAGTCCAACTGCTACTTCAGGCTTGGTTTTTATAGAAGGACACATTTTCACATTCTTCTTTATTGACTCCCCCTGCACCCCTCCCTCTATGTGCAGTTAAAGAAATGCCAACATAAAACTGGCTAAAAATAAAGCCAGTTGGGGCATATTTTGTATGTTATTGTAGAATAAATAAAGCTGTCTAAAGAAAGTATGCTATTAACCATGAATCATGGGGGGAAGCACGGCTCTTACTTGACTAGTGTTGGAAGGTATAAAACGTTCTTTAAAAACAACTCTAACCCTATTTTAGGAACTATATATATAGGATTTTATTTTCAGGTACTTCCAGAAAAATAATAAATGCAATATAAAAGAAAATTGATGTTAGAACCTGGGCCTAGAGTTTCGTAAAAACAATTCCAAGTTTTTATAGACTGTTTTCTGAGTCTCCATCTGTCTCCCTTTGTCACTCCTGTCCTTTGCTCTTTCTTCTCATTAATAATATGACCCTGCTACTGGAACTTGAGCTGACTGCCTGGACTCATACAAGCAGGTAAGAAGAAACCAGTCACATTCACAAATTTGCAGAACAGGGTTAACAGAGAAACATGGTTACAGAAATCCAAATATGAAGGGTGATTATACCTGACACCCTTAAGCCACTCCTTTTTATTAACCACAGAAGGACCCTCTGGTTGGTTTAGACATACTAAGCATTCATCAGACCATACTAGCAGATACTAAGATGGCTCTGTGATGATGGGATCAGACTGAAGATTTTTGCTAAGATGCAATACTGTTTAAATTCATCTGTCTTGCTTTCCAGATTTGCCCAGATTCAAGAGCTGCTTAGCTGCTTTCAAAGGGGTGAGCTAGTAAGTCATGGGAACATGAGCCCCTTCATGTTCACACTGGGTGAATAATACAGAAGGAACTGTAGAGACTCAGGAGGCATGTTTCAGCACCAGATTTAGGAAACTAAATTTAGATGTTTCAAATTTGTGTGCCGTCTAATTAGATGCCCGAGCACTCAAGAGTTAATGGGCATCTAGCTAATTAAGTCAATAGAGCTTAGAGGTGAGTCAGATGGCACTGGACACTAATGCTTAGACATTAGTCTTGTCCCTAGTAGCTGGTTAATAATAATAGAACCATAGAATGTTAGGGGTTGGAAGACCTAGAAGATCATCTAGTCCAACCCCCCTGCCAGAGCAGGATCATCTAGACTAAGTCACCCAGGAATGCATCCAGGAGGGTTTTGAATGTCTCCAGAGAAGGAAGGCTAGTGGTCTCCTGGGGTCATAAAGAAGACTGTAGCTAGACAGTTGAGGGTGGTTTTCCCCCCTCTCTGCTCTGCATTAGTGAGACCATATCCAGAGTATTGTGTCCAGTTCTGGGCACCCCAATTCAAAAGAGATAGGAAAATACTTTAGAGAGTGTGAGGGAGGCTATGAGGATGATGAAGGGACTGGAACATCTCTCTTGTGAGGAAAGGCTGAGAGCCCTGGGGGTCTTTAACCTGGAGAAGTCTGAGAGGGAATCTGATTAATTTCTATAAATATCTGAGGGGTGGGTATCAAGTGGAAGGGTCCAGTCACTTTTCTGTGGTGCCCAGCAATAGGACAAGGAATAATGGATATGAGCTGGAACACAGAATCACAGAATGCTAGGGATTGGAAGGGACCTAGAAGATCATCTAGTCCAACCCCCCTGCCAGAACAGGATCACCTAGACCAAGTCACCCAGGAAGGCATCAAGGAAAGTCTTGAATGTCTCCAGAGAAGGAGACTCCACAACCTCCCTGGGCAGCCCATTCCAGAGCTCTGTCACCCTCACAGGGAAAAAGTTTTTCCTTGTGTTTGCCCTAAACCTCTTGTGCTCCAGCTTACTCCCATTGCCTCTTGTCCTGTCATTGGATGATACTGAGAAAAGTCTGGCTCCATCCTCTCTCTACACTCACCCTTAACATATTGATAGACATTAATGACGTTCCCCCTCAGTCTCCTCCAGGCTAAAGAGCCCCAGCTCTCTCAGCCTCTCCTCAGAAGGGAGATGCTCCACTGCCTTAATCATTTTGGTGGCCCTGTGCTAGACTCTCTTTGTCCCTCTTGAACTGGGGTGTCCAAAACTTGACACAGTATTCGAGGTGGGGTCTCACCAATGCAGAGTAGATGGGGGGGAGAACCTCCCTTGACCTGCTGACCACAGTCTTCTTAATGTATACCAGGATGTCATTGGTCTTCTTGGTTGCAAGGGCACACTGCTGATTCATGGTCATTCTCTTGTCCACCAGGACCCTTAAGTCTTTTTTTCCCAGAGATACTCTCCAACAGATCAGCCCCCAGCCTCTACTTATCCATGGGGCTGTTCTTCCCCCGATGCAGCACTTTGCATTTGCTCTTGTTAAATTTCAATAAATTTCTCCCTGCCCAGCTCTCCAGCCTGTCCAGGTCATGCTGGATGACAGCACGGCCTGCTGCTGTGTCAGCCACTCCTCCCAGTTTGGAATCATCAGCAGACTTGCTGAGGGTCACTCTATCCTTTCATCCAGGTCATTGATGAATATATTGAATAACATTGGACCTAGTACTGACCTTGAGGGACACCACTAGTCACAGGCCTCCAGCCAGACTCTGCTTCACAGACCACAGCCCTCTGGGCTCTGTCCTTTAGCCACTTTCCAATCCAACTCACTGCATAATCACCCATTCCACACTTCTTAAGCTTGGCTGTGAGGATCCCATGGGAGACAGTATCAAAAGCCTTTCTGAAGTCAAGGAAGTAACAGGAGGTTCTGGAGCATTGTAAACTCACCCAAATGCCTGTACACAAATGCACGCAGCATGGGGAATAAAGAGGATGAACTAGAGATCTGTGTGAAATCTCAGGACCATGATGTTATTGCAATCACTGAGACATGGTGGGACAGCTCACATGACTGGAACACTGTCATGGATGGCTATGTCCTTTTTAGG
>JANHGL010012791.1:0-24674 GCA_024611195.1 Ceyx melanurus | reverse complement strand
CTTTTTTTTTTTAAAAACTGAAATGCCAGAATTTCAAACTTAATCTTAAATTTTTAATATTAAAAATGAAAAAGATATAGTTTACAGTTAAAAAAAAAAAAAAAAAAAAAAAAGAAAGAAAGAAAAATTTGTGCACTTTTACAGTAATTTATATCTATAACCATAAGAAATTCAGGTCCATAGTATTAGGTGACACAAAAGCATCAGAAACTGAACTCTCAGAGAAAGCAAAGATATTTTAAATTTCCAGTCATGGTAAAACTAATGGAATATCAAGAAAAAATTATCTCTGACTCTTCATCAGAACGTATGTCTGTGCAGGTACTTTCCAGATCTTTCCATTGTCAGGGACTGGATCATTTAACGTATATCGAGTATCTGTTATTATCTGAAGGAAGAAACTATACACACAGCCTCGGATGCCTACACAGGATATTTTGTGTAGTAAATAATGATATTGTTGACCATTCACCCAAAACGATGAATCATGTTGAACAAGACTATACCAGCTTTCATTTTTTCATCCTTCAGTGCTCATTCCTTTTAACTGAACACCCATTCTCAGGGCAATGTCCTCTACTTTGCCTGTGGGAGAAGGTTATAGTAGCAACAAGGACCGTCTCCAAAAAGTAATGAATGTCACTGGATTGCCAATTATTGGAAACTGTAATAAATTACGTAAGTTAAATAACAATAGATGCCCACAGCAGATTTTTTTTTCTTGTTTTCTCAACATGTGTAACTAATTGGGTGAGGAATAAGGGGTACTTTAATAGAGAAAAAAAGAATAAATTGATAAGTAAAAAACTCCAAAACCTTAGCATGAACAAAAATGTCTCAAATCTCATAAACGTCAGTTTCTTTGTCAAAGGAGGAGGACTGTAAAAATGTCTACATGAGAAAATAAATACACCAGGACTTGGGTACAAAAAAAAATATTAACAGTATGAATGTTGACTGCTGAAGCAAAATACTGAATGAATCATAGAACCATAGAATGGTGGTGGTTGGAAGGGACCTGTGGAGATCACTGAGTCCAACCACCCTGCTAGAGCATTGTCACCAGGGTAGGCCACACAGGAACAGATCCAGGTAGGTCTGGAAGGTGTCCAGAAAAGGACACTCCACAACCTCTCCAGGCAGACTATTCCAAGCTCTGCCACTCTCACGGTGAAGTTTTTTTTGCGTATTGAGATGGAACTTCCTGTGTTTCACCTTGCTACCATTACTTCTTATCCTCTCACAGGGCACAGCTGAAAAGAGACTATCCCTTTCTGCTTGTCATCCACCCTTCATAAGATCCCCAGGGAGGCAGATCCTCCTCCCTTTTGACATCCAGCAGTCTCCCTTTGCCCTTCCCTTCCAGGCAGTACGGGCAGATGTAAGGGGCTCAGAACGGACTGGACCGTCCCCCTGAAAATCAGGGGTGGAAACTGAAGGAAGTCCATGGTCTGCAGGACTGGGAATCCTGGGGTATTGAGCAGGAGAAGAAGCAGGAGGAGGAATCATAGAATCATTATAGTTGGAAAGGACCTCTAGGTTCATCAAGTCCAACCTTCATCCTAACATCTCTCTATCCACTAGACCATAGCCTCAAGTGCTAAGTCTACTTATTTTTTAAGCATCTTCTAGGATGATGACTACACCACCTCCCTGGGCTGCCTGTTCCACTGCCTGACCAATCTCTCTGTAAACAATTTCTTTCTAATATCTAATCTAAACCTCCCCTGATGCAACATGAGGCCATTTCTTCTCATTCTATCATTAGTAATTTGGGAGAAGAGACCAGCTCCAGCCTTGTTACAACCTCCTTTTAGGTAGTTGTAGAGAACAAGGTCTCCTCTCAGTCTCCTCTTCTCTAGACTAAACAACCCAAGTTCCCTCAGCCTCTCACAGAATCATAGAATGGATAGGGATGGAAGGAACCTCCAAAGGTCATCTAGTCCAGCCCCCACCTGCAGTGAGCAGGGATACCTCAACTAGACCAGGCCGCTCAGAGCCTTGTCCAACCTCACCTTGAATACTTCCATGGATATTCATAAGGCATGTTTTCCAGGGATATTAATTTTCACTGATTTCCAGGGATATTCATACGGCATGTTTTCCAGATGCCTCACCATCTTTTTTGCCCATCTCTGAAAATGCTCCAGCACCTCAATGGCCTTCTTGTACTGTGGTGCCAAAACTGGACACAGTATTGAAGGTGCTGTTTCATGAGTGCTGAGTACAGGGGCACAATCACCTCCCTTCTGATGGTCACACTTTTCCTGATACAGGCCAAGATGCTGTTGGCCTTCTTGGCCTCCTGGACACACTGTTGGCTCATGTTCAGCTGGCTGTCAACCAGAACCCCCAGGTCCTTATCTGCCAGGCAACTTTCCAGCCACTTCTCCCCTGGACTGCAGCATTGCCTGGGGCTGTTGTGACCCAAGTGCATGACCCAGCACTTAGCTTTGTTGAACCTCATACAGCTTGCCTCAGGCCATTACTTCAGCCTGTCAAAATCCCTTTTCAGAGCCTTCCTACCCTCAAGCAGATTGACACTTCCACCTAATTTCTTGTAATCTTCAAATTCACTAAGGGTGCATGCAATCCCCTCATCCAGGACATTGATAAAGGTATTAAACAAGACTGGTCCCAAAAGTAAGCCCTGAGGGACACTGCTTGTGACCGATCATCCAAGATCAACCTCTCCATAATCTTCCCTCACACTGAAGTCAGGTTAAAAGGCCTGTAGTTCCCTTCTTTAGATGGATGTCACATTGGAGAGTCCCTAGTCATCTAGCAACTCCTCTGTTAACCAGAACTGTTGATAAATGATGGAGAGAAGAAAGGTGAACTCCTGTACCAGCTCACTCAGAACTCTCAGGTAGATCCTGTGCAGACCAATAGACTCATGAGTGTCCAGTTGGCGTAACAAGTAATTAACTGTTTCCTCCTGGATCATGGCGAGTTTGCTCTCCATCTCTGTCTTCTAGTTCAGGGTGTTGAGTACCCTGAGGTTAACTGGTCTGGCTATTGAAGACTGAGGAAAAGAAAGCATTCAACATCTCAGCCTTTCTCAGCACCCTTGGTGGCGATGTTCCCCTCTACAACCAGTAATGGATAAAAGTTTTCCTTGGCTCTCTTTTAGTCCTTAATGTATTTGTAAAAAACCTTTATTATTATCTTTTATGACAGTGGCCAGATTGAAGTTTAGCTGGACTTTTGCCTTTCTGATGTTCTTTCTGCATGACACAACTAGATCCCTGTACTCTTCTTGAGTTGCCTGACACCTCTTCCATAGTTGACAAACTCTCTTGCCTAAGCGCCAGAATAAGCTCCCTGAGCAGCCACACTGGTCATTTACCCCTACAGCTCATCTTACAGCACATGGGGACAGCCTGTCCTGCACCTCTTCTTTAAGACTTTCTTCTTAAACAATGTCCAGCCTGCATGGATCTCTTTGTACCTTCAGGACTTCCTCCAAAGGGAATTTTGCAACCAGAGTTCGGAACAGGCCGAAGTCAGCCGTCTGGAAGTCCATGGTGGTGGTTCTGCTGACGCCCCTTCTTACTTCATCAAGGATTGTAAGGTCTATCATTTCATGGTCGCTAAGCCCAAGAGAGCGTCCACATCACCTGCCTGTCATTTTCTGTTAATAAACAGCAGATCTATCACAGCATCTCTCATGGTGGGCTCGCTTACAAGCTGAGGTAGGAAGTTATCTTCCATACACTACAGGAACCTCTTGAGCTGTTTCCTCTCAACTGTGCTGTATTTCCAGCAGATGTCTGGTAAGTTGAAGTCTCCCACAAGAATGAGAGCTCGTCATTTCAATACTTCTGCCAGCTTTCTATAGAATACTTCATCAACATCTTCTTGCTGGTTGGTTGATCTATAACAGACTCCCAACAGGATATCTGCATTATTGGTCTTCCCCCTTATCCTTGCCCATAAACACTCAAACTTGCCATCACTATCATCAAACTCTATACAATCAAAACACTTCCTAATGCTTACTGAGCACAGCATGATCAGGACCAGGTGGCAAGGCTGTGAAAATCTTCCAAATGAAGGACAGGTAACAGTGATTTCTCATACTTCCCACAGCTGAATGTGATAAATATGATCTCTAGGATGGTATCTTTAAATGGTCAACACAAGATATGGGGTTTCGGTGAAACATATGCCTCATGGTGCAAAAGATTAAAGTTAATAGACTTTTATTTAAAGTGCCTACTGATAATGGTGCTATACTCAGACAACTGAAGCTTACCCTCTTCTACTTTAGTCTGGAGAAGAGAAGACTGAGAGGGGACTTGATAAATGTTTATAAATATATGAGGGCTAAGTATCAAGAGGAAATTGACAGCCTCTTCTCACTTGTGCCCTTTGATAGGACAAGGGGGAATGATTACAAGCTAGAACACAAGAGGTTCTGCCTTAACATGGAGAAGAATTTATTTACAGTAAGGGTCACAGAGCACTGGAACAGGCTTCCCAGGGGGGTTGTGGAGTCTCCTTCTATGGAGATTTTCAAGACTCACCTGGATGCGTTCCTCTGTGACCTGTGTTAGATTATACTTAGATTATACTTAGATTATGATCCTGCCTGGCAAGGGGGTTGAACTTGATGATCTCCAAGGTCCCTTTCAACCCCCGATACTCTGTGAAACTGCAAAACTTTGGGCATTATAAATTTCATTTTCTTTTCTTTAAATTATTTTTTTCTAATTGCCTTGCCTGAATCATTAATTTGGTGAGTTTACTCACCTTTTAAACTTACCAATATGTACCTCTGCTTGACAGGGGAGATGGATTTTTTTTTTCTCCCAACATGCACAGCTCAGATCAAAATATAATTTATTAATCAGATAAATGTAATAATAGTTGCTACTTGCCTGAGGACAGGCTATGAACTGGGGTCCCCATGCAGATTCACTCGTTCCCCATTCACCTTCAAAGGTCAGAATTTCAGCTTCTCCACACTTGGGAGTAAATGTAGGGTCTAATTCTGCAACTAAGCAAAATCTTTAAATCAATAGAATGTATTTGGGATCAAGGGATGCAGTGAGCTAGCTAGTGTCTCTGGTATAGGTGCCTGAAACTGACTAGTAGTTTAACAGATGTAGTAGTAACTTGCCCCTGTTTCTCAGCAACCTTACTATTACCACTCGACAGCTCCTTCAGAGTACTTGCAAAGAAAACTTCTAAAATACTGAATCCATTTTACCTATTTTTCCAAAAGAGTTTGTCCCTTAGGTCTTCATCAAGGGAAAATACCCTGTATTTAGGAGGGAAATGGTAATTAAAGTAATAAAGGTTGGCTTGCTGAGACAGTAAGCGATATTGCCTATAAACCAACAGATGAAAGTCACTTCACCTAACTTTAGATTTTTAAAGTGTTACAGTTTATAGTTGAGTTAATCACCCTTGTCAAAGATTAAATAAATGCACATATAATTCACCTCATCCTACTGTAGACCACCAAAAAGCCAAATCAAGTAAATTAGACATTAAAATTTTCACCTGGTACTCTGTAAAATGTGATGAATCTAAAAAGCCCATTTAAGTCCTGGTGTACTCCACACACCTTTCCCATGCTATCTTTTAATTTCTTCCAGCAGAGATTCATTAAGCAACTTCTCCACCTACATTTGAGTTCCCAAATTAAGCCAGTTATATGAATAATTAATAATTGTAAGGTTGGTGTTTTTATCATCTAACCACACTGATGCTAACGCTGTGATCAACTTTGTAAACCGTGTATCAACTATGTTCAAGTCTATCTTTGAACAGTCTTGACTTTTAGGCAACACTGGAAAAAACATACAGTATCAGGGTCTGGTAATGAACCTACTTACCAAATATGAGGACTTCACTGAGGTACTGACTACTCTTCACAGTCCTACTGGGACTAATTTCAGATGTAGCTATTTTTCTCTACTTCGTATTTTCTGGCTCTGGATTCTTTAAGTGGTTTTGGTTACTCAAAGAAATATGAGTCACAAGAATTTTATCTGCGACAGACTTGATTTTGACCCTCCAGCAGATGGAAGGGAAGAGAAAGATCAAAAGGCTAAATGATATTGTTAAATACAAAGTGAATTTCTTCTCCTGAATCTAGAGAGGCTCTTTTAAGAAAATTTCTTAAACTGAAATCTGTATCATGATGCCTAGGAGTAAGTATAGGAGATAAATAACTCTGCAAACACAAGGTGAGTGAAGAAGGAGAGGGAGGAGGTGCTCCAGTCACTGAAGCGAATTCCTTTGCAGCCTGTTGTGAAGACCATTATGAGAAAGACTGTCTTCCTGCAGACCATGGAGGGCTACAGTGAAGCAGATATCCACCTGCAGCCCATGGAGGATCCCCTTCCAGAGCAGGTAGATGTCCAAAGGAGGCTGTGACTCCCCTGGAAAGCCAGTGCTAGAGCAGGCTCCTGACAGGACTTGTGAGGAGGAGAATAACTTGCACTAGAGCAGATTTGCTGAGAGGACTTTTCAACCTTTGGGGTACCCACAGTGGATCAGTCTGGTCCTGAAGGACTACAGCCCATGGAAGAGACCCACACAGAAGCAGTTATAGAAGAATTGTAGCCTGTGGGAAGGACTGACATTGAAGAAGTTAATGGAGAACTGTCTTCTGTGGACAGGATCCCATGCTGGAACAGAGGAAGAGTGCGAGAAGTCCTCCTCCTGAAGAGGAAGGAGTGGCAGAAATAGAATGTGATGATCAGACCGCAACCTCCACTTTCTGTTCCCCTGTGCCACTGAGAGGGGAAGAGGTTAAAGAATTGGGAAATGAAGTTGAGCTCAGGAAGAAGGAAGGGATGAGAGGAAGGTGTTCTATGCTTTGTTTTTATTCTTATTATCCTACAGTGATTTGATTGGTAAGAAATTAAACTAATTTTCACAAGTCAAGTCTATTTTGCCCATGACAGCAATTGCTGAGTGATCTCTCCTTGTCCTCAGCAAAATCCATGACCCTTTGATTAGATTTTCTCGCCCTTGTCCAGATGAGGAGCCAGAGTGATAGAATCACTTTAGTAGGCACCCAGCATTCAGTAAAACAAACCAATATACATGTATAGACTTGCACAGTACATTAACATCAGTTCTGCTCCTGAACTATGCTATTGAAGATATTGGTACATTTGTGTTTTTTTAACCTACTAAACTAGTCTTCTGATAGAGTTCTTTGCTACTGTATAAACTACCAAATCAGGTGGATGCTAATACAGATTTCAGTAATCTCTATTGTGCCATTTAGCCATGAACTTTTCAACTGTGCACACCAATAGACTCATAACAGGCCAAGCCCATGTTGGTTAGTCCTCTGGGGAGATGTGCCTATAATATCTTTTGTGGAAAGTCATTGGATTTCTAATGTAATATCTGTACAACATGGTTCATCTAAAACTTGTTGAGCTTTGTTCATCATTTCAAGGGGGAAAAATCCTAATTAAATATGACAGAATTTGCATATATAGTCTAATAATTAGATGAAAGGTTTCTCTCTGTAACTCTAGAGGGTAATAACACAAATTATTAAGAAATTTGAGAGCTACCTGGAGTAAAGAGTCACAAAGATAAACAGTACCATAATATTCAGAGTTTTAATCTGCATACATAAATGGTTATAAAACAACTTCTCATGAAAATTGGAGACCAAAAATAAGAAGCTTTTTATTCTGAGCTTGAGATAAAGTGTACAGGAATCAGTGGATTTTTTTTTTTTAATCTTGAGTATAATGTCTTATTAATCAGATTATAATAAAAAATTTCTCTAGAAGTGAGTGAAAAAAAAAGTAAAAATTGTGAAAGACCCTCTACATCTGGTTCTAGAAAAGCCTTCAGAGTTCACACAGTTTAGCATCTCTAGCCAAGCCTAATCTCTCTGCATTTCCTGTAGATTTTGTTTGTTTGTTTGTTTGTTTGTTTTCTTTCATTAAGGCAATTAAAGTATGTCTAACAGCCAATTCCTGGAAAAAAAAATGTCACAATTTTATATTCTCTATGCTGTACAAAAAACTTCCTGATAACAAACCAGAACAGAAGAAACATGGATGTATCCTCAATGAGTGGTTTTCTGCTGTCCTCTGTTGAGGAAGAGCAATACAGTGGCAGAGATGTTTTACACTTTTATAATTTTTCCTTTGAAATCCTCCAAGCCATTAGGAATTCACCAAAGTTCATCAGTACAATTTACCAAAGAGGTTATGAAAATAGTATGTTTCCTCTTCAAAAAAGATTGGTGAAGTGTTCAGTATACTGCCAATGCCCTTCTAGGACTGATTTTATAAAGCTGTTTCTACTAAAGAAAATATACAAGGAATGAATAAGTCAACATACAAGTTCAAACAGTTTAAAATGCTACTTAGAAAACTGTTGCCAACAGGAGTTAGTAATAAACTTGTAAATAAAATGGCTAGAGAGAGTGTACTGAAATATCATCCATTAAAGGGCAGTTCTGTTTAAAATCTCCTAAAGTAGGGAAGTAATCAAGACCATGATTCTCTTTGAATGCTGGGCCTCTCTGACGAAAATTTGTTTAATCTAGTTTTATACTTCACAACATCCTACAACACAGAATTCCAGAATACAGTTGCACCCTACATGAAATAAAAACCAACAACTTTTCCTAATTTATATTTTATCTCTCTCTTGACAGACATCCACAATGAAACTTTTCTGCCATCTCTGGCAGGAGGAACAGAAACACCTGGAGACCTTGAAGGATGCCACGAGCAAGGGGCATATGCTAGAGCAGCAGGAATCCCTTGCTCCCATCCAGCAGCAGGCAGTGGCAGCTGGGGAGACAGGCGTGTAAGCACTAGAGCCGGGGACCTTTCCTGAAAAGAAGGAAGAGCAAGGCCTTCTCACTGCCATGCCTGAAGAGGAGAGGAAGGCTCCTGCTTCTGCTGTTCTCATGACCAAGGGGAAGCATTGGCCTTCCTGTCTCAAGAGGTTATTCCAAGGCTCTGAGAACAGCCTACTGCACTGCCTCCAAGAAGGCCAAAGAGAGGAAGAGCAGCCAGTACCAGATGGGTCCCCTGAGATGGCACCCAGCCCTCAGGTGGCCCAGCATCTGTCTACCACTCAGCTGGATGATGGCTTCTAATCCAAGAGAAGACAAAAATTATATGTAGCATAATTATTGGGGGTGACTTGGAATTAAACTTTCATTAAAGGCATGGCATTATTCATATGTGAAGGAAAGGTGTAAAATGCTTTCATCTTGCATGCTGACACTCCTCTCCCTCAGTAACAGGGTTGCATATTCATTTCCCATGTGGTTTTGAAAGGGCAGGGCTAAAATTCCCTTCCTATTACAGACACAGAGAGTACTTCCCTTCCATCTTTCCCCAGAACAGAGTGAAAATCTAAAAATTTAGAGCATGAAGAGAATATCTACTGACACATTTTTGCGTCATCATATAAGTAGAGTGCACCAAAAACTTTACATGAACATTACTGGAATTGGAGGCTTTTATTAACTTTTTTTTCCAGGAGAGGGAAAATAAACAAAACAAACAATAACAAAAAATGGATTCACCTACAATGAGAAAAATATGGGTTTTATAACCAGACTTATCAATAGAATTATGCTATTTTGAGGTTTCTATGTTTCTTTCCATGAGAGAATAGCATGCACTGTCTCGTGGTATTACACAATAGATTTCACAAATAGATAAGATTTTGAATGTCACAAAACCTTTGTGCACAGAAAATAACATCAATGTTGTCTTATTCACATGGCTATAGTTTGTAGAATTATAGAATCATACACTATATTGGGTTGTAAGGTACCTCCAAAGGTCATCTAGTCCAACGCCCCCGCAATAAGAAGGGACATCTTGAACTACGTCAGGCTTCTCAGAGCCTCATCAAGTGTGGCCTTGAATGTCTCCAGAGGTGGGGTCTCCGCCACCTCTGGGCAACCCATTCCAGTGATCTATCATCATGTTAAGGAACATTTTCCTAATATCTAACCTAAATCTACCCTTTTCTAGCTTAAAGCCATTACGCCTTGTCCTGTCACTACTAGGAATACACTTGTTATGTTTTCCCTTGTAGAGATAGAAAGGAGGATGTTGTGGAGGATGGTATCAATGGCCTTGCAAAGTCAACATAGAGGAAGTCCATAACTCTTCCCTTATCCACTGTCCACCAGATTGGTCAGGTAGAACTTGCCTCTTGTAAAGCTATGCTGATTCGAATCACCAAGAAGGTGAAGAGAAGGGTAACAAAACTGCTAAAGTGTCTGAAGAAAATGTTTTATGAGGAGTGCCTGAGAGACCTGAGGTTGTTTAGTATGGAGGAGAGTGAGAGGAGACCTTATTGCTCCCTACAACTACATGAAGGGAGTTTACAGTCAGGTGGGTGTTGGTCTCTTCTTCCAGGTAACTAGTGATAGGACAAGAGGAAATGGGCTGAAGTTTTACCAGAGGAGGCTTAGGTTGGATAGTAGAAAAATTTATTTACTGAGTGGTCTTGAAGTGATCTTGAAGGTTGTTTCCAACTTTAATGATCCTATGATTGTCTGATTTTATTCTGTAAGGAGGTACTGTCCTTTTAAGTCCCCCCCGGGAGTTTCATGAGATGTTTGTATCATATGGTCACCCAATTTTAAATCTTTCAATATTGATCTTAGTTTTCCAGACCCCAACTATATATACAATAAAGAAAATCATTTTGTAGAGCTGAGCTGAATGGAGGCAAAAGGATATAAAAAAAGAAAACAAGGAATTACCCAGCCTGATTTAGAGATGACTGCCCTCGGGCTATTGCTTGCTTACTCTGCACTGCAAAGTAACAAAACAATTCTCTTCTTCTTCCTGGAAACTGGTTTTATATTCTTATAACAAACTACTTTTCCAACAATCCAAGCACTCTCCTACTGGGAAACATTATCACCTGAAACAAATTTTGTTCCATGCCTGTGAGCCAAACCTTCAAAGGTTTTCATAGGTGACCCCGTAATGGGGTGAAAAGAAACCTGACAGAGTAAGCAACAAAGTACTCAACTTCCAGATGAACAATGCACAAAAGACATACAAAAGAGGCAGTAACTAAAGACAAAATTAACAAACATCGAACAACTCACTCCAGACAGCCAGGGTTATATTCAGGTGTTGTCTTCACCAGACAAATCAATTGACTGTAACGTCCTTCATCTGTTGGTAAGTGCTCTTGATTCCAAACAGATTTTCTACAGTCAACTTTTCAGAGGTTATCGCTGGTAGTTCTTCATAATTTGTGCATCTGGGAGAGTTCACTTCACTGTTCTGGTAGATAATACATGTCCCACTGTTTTACCATCTGCAGTGGCAGAGGTAACCCATATCTCATCTATTCTCATTGCCTGGCCTGAAGCCATCTAACCACAGCCATGGTATCATATGTTTTACAGAACCTACCTCGGGAGTTGTTGTTCATTGTGTTGGGGATTTTTCAATAAGCAGTTTCCTGTACAGAAGTCCCTTTTTTTTTTTTCCTTGACAGAAATCACCTAGATCCTTCCAGCTGTCCCCTTCATCTCAAAAGGATGAGGAGGTTTTCCAGTTCCACAAGTATATGACACCTCACCTTTTGTAAGAAATATTGGCAATTTTCCCCCAGTGATTGAGAATCAGAAGCTGAAGAAGGGAAAGGCTTGGAGACAAAGCCAAAAACTTCTGAAAACTTAGGGAAGTTATAATGAAAAAGGTATAATGTCAGAGTGAGACCATCTGTCCTCAGTCCTTCCCTGAAAATCCGTGGCTGCTTGAAATCACACCACTAGTTCAACAGGAAAGCAGCTTGTGATAACTGAAATGTAAAACTGAGAAGTTTGCATGTAACAAGTCCATTTACACTGATATTTTATTTTATTTATATTTTATTTTATTTTTGTAACCTTACTTAAGCTGCCTCTATGCATCCAGTCTGGAGCTTTGCGATATGAAATGTTGCTGGTTCTGCCGTCTATATAAGGTACAAATAAAGACTTGCATGTCTTCCTCACTTTCATATTTTCACAAAGGTTAGAAAATGGACTAGAACACAATGACACACCATACTGATTCTTCAACCATGCTTATTTAAATTTTCATAGTTGGGTATAAAGAGGATTTAACAAAGCTTTTGAATTGCCTCCTGAGACAATGGAAATGTACTAAAAGAAAAAAAAAAGTCAAGTTCATGATGTAATTCTCGTAATTGAAGATGTGATTTTGTTTTCACAGTAATTGAGTGGGGTCCATATCAGTTTCCATGTATATTGTAGAATGGCTTGAAATTGAAACATATTTTATTCCAGGCTATTTTCTTAACACTGTCCAAGTATTATCATCATTAAACTCAGATGTGGCTCTGGGGTACTCCCATGTGTGTTGTATGGAAGATATTGTCCCTATACATAATCCTGGCACATAATCCTTCCTTTATATGCCAGTCCTGAAGCTTTGTAGTACTTCCTATGTAGTTTCTACAGTCAACACAAGCCCCAGAGCATTGTAACTATCACTTTTTGCATGAGTGGAAAGTCAGAATGGCACCTTTGTTTATTTTAATCATTGTCCTCAAAATAATTTGAAAATCCTATTTGAGCCTTGGCAGGTGTTTACAACAGTAGCTTGCATTTTTTCTAGAGAAAGGAACAACATGGCATTTCACCATGAGATCAAGACATCTTCCATAAAGTCTTGATATATCAGGTTTGAGCAAGGCCATACATAAAATGGGGTAGTTTTTCCTGTAGTTATTCCTAATTTTAACTTCTCCTGGCAGCCGGCAAGGTGAACAGAAAGTTGTAGCTCATGAGGTTCAATGAAGCCTGTGCTTCAACCATACGCAGTAGCTACAGTGTTGTAAATTCATACGCTAATCTAACTTCTCCATGTAGACAAGCTGTGATAGCAAAACCTACTAGGAAAGTATATGTACATATGGTCACATTGAACTGAGGCCAAACTGGCTGCTTAGATCTTCAGAAAGAACACTTACAAAATGTTAAGTACCTCAAAAAGATTATACACACACAGGCGGTTCCCTAGTTAGCACTATGGGTACCTGAGACTGACGGCAAGACATGTTAAGAAATAGCAGTGATTAAATCTAAATACCTCTTCTGGGTTTTTTTTGTTTGTTGGGTTTTTTTTTTCTTTTTGTTATAATAATGAACTTCATAGTGATGAAACAGGAACTGACCAGATTTGATTTTGTTCCAAAATAAGTTTCTGTGATGTTAAAACAGTAATTCTGAACCTAAGTAATAAACACAGTAATAGGGCAGACTCAAACGAAAACATTTTTCTTTGTGAAATGCTTCTGTCTTTTTGATGTTGCTGCAAAAATCAGTACTCCACAGAGATGCTATAGGGTCTTTGTATGAGTAATTGATTAACAGTATCCCTAAGATGAGACACCTGTCATATCTGAAACTCTGTGGTCATCTAATGTATCTTGGTTTAAGACTTTTTGAATAAGAGAAAGCCATATGTGTATAAGAGTTCTAATCAACTTGAGTTCAGATCTTTCCTTGGAAAAAACAAACAAACAAATATTTCCCCAACATGGGTTTCCAGGAGCATTTGAACCTAAACATTTCATCATCAAGTTGTTTTCTAAAACCTGGAGGGACCAAATGATTTCCATATCAGTTATTCTTATTGAGAAGGGATGAGTTTCAACTGTATTAAATGCAAAGTGAATTTTAAAGGAAAAAATAATTATCTTCCAGATACATCCTTTCCATCTGCTTCTTTTTCTCAGCAGTTCGTCTCAGATACCCTCACTAAAAGGTAGAGAAATTTAGTTCATATACAATATATACCATTCTGAAGAGTTACAGTGACTCAAGGGAAATTTTTCAGTAATGTAGGAGGAAAAACTGTAAACAGCATTTGCCAAAAGATCACAGATTGCTGTACTTTTCTGTTTCCCCCTCTAATGATGACCATGGTTCAGAGTTCTCTGGTGTTCAGATAGAAAATCAGGTTCTGGCAGGGGGTCAGTCCTGTTTTTGTTATTTTTAGAAACCTGTCCTTGACTTTACCATGTAAAATATAATGTAGTAGCTTGGTACAGAGCAGTTACTGTAGGAGAACACAAGGACAAACAACCTGCTCTTGCTGAAAGAATAGCTCTTAAGAAATAGTATCTCACCTTCTGCTGCCTCACTTTTCTTCTTTACCACTTGTCACTGCCACTGTAGAATTTCAGCTGAAGAAGTTCATAAATTATCAATGCCACTGAAATCAGAAGGCTGGAGAGCACAGATCAGCTTTTTTTTTTTTTTTTTTTTCCTCAGGGGATCCAAACATACCTACACAGTCTGTGAGCTCACCTCAGACTCTGAACAGCATTCATTTTCACCCACTGGGTTATGCATGTCTTCTAGCATCCTTTCAAGATAGCTCTTTAACAGCAACAGTTCATTCTGGCTGTCAAAGCATACAGACACACTTCAAATTCCGATCACTGAAACAACCTCCTTTTGTATATTACTGCAAACTACTCATATCTCCCTGTTTGCTTAGACCCTACATTTATATCTATTTACCTTAACACATTTCAAAGGTGCTTGTTTACTTGACCTTTGGATCACAGTGTATTGATCTGTGCATTTTGCTTACACAAATGCAGTTTCCAGAAGCCTTGTGAAAGGTGTAAGTGAAAGTACCGTGATTCCAGGTGCATGCAGAAAAGCTTAGATATGGTATGTTGATCTTACACCTCTAGCAGCATACACAGGAGGCAGACAGAGGAGCTACTTCCAAGGCAATAACTTGTGGCAGTGAGCAAAAGCCTATCAAACTTGATATTGCTGCTCATGGATATAAAAAATTTATGACTAATTTTCCCATTGAAACTGGAAATAAGAAAACCATAAGTTGTCCTGTGTCCTTTGTTATTCTGGAAAATATTGGCAGCAGATAAGAGTGACTGAAGGAAATTAAAATCTCCCCTGGTTGCCAAAGTGTAGGCTTACTGCTGGTGTTGATAGGGCTTGTAGGCACAGAAACAAACTTAGTGCCTTGGGATTTGAAAGCTAACAGGTGAAATCCTGGCTCAGCTGAAATTAGTATGTTTTGTTACCCACTATAGAGAAGGAATTTTTCCCGCCCTTCATATAGTTGACCACTCTTTTTCTTTGATGGGCTTGAAATATCCTTCCAAAGATTACTCGTAAAAGGACAGACATCCTGGGAATCAGTGTGATCTCAGTTCAGCATTGCTGAGTTACACATGTGAGGATTAAACAGCATGAGATGGTAAGAGTTACCACTCATTTCATTCTTCATGTAACACGCTCAGCGACTAAGTGCAGTAATTTCCATTATTAAAGGCTTTTCCTTCATCCAGTATTAAATGTAAAAGCTTTGAGACTATTCTCACACACCTAATTAGAATGAAATTTTCTCTAAAATGAGCTGATGAGCTCAGCTGAGATAGCAGTCTGGTGGTATCATTTGTACATGTTGTAGCTCTTCAATCTCATCATAACAGCCATTCTTATTAGCAGCTCCCGTATCTAACCACAGAGTGATTCATGTCACCTTCACAAAGGTTAGAAGGGCAGGCAGTGAAAGGAGAAAGGGAATGAAGTAGTTTGAACCACTGGCATTTCTCAACCCAAACAGGATTGGTCCAGAGAAAAAATACTGCCAAGCCCTCCAGTTTGTATCTAATTCAGCTTGAGCAGATACTAGCCTATACCTTCAGTGAAGATGGATAATTCTGGTTACTAATGGCTTTTATCCTCAGACTTGTTCTTTTTCAGCTTTAATTAAGCAGCATAAATGGCTGTCTGTTTAAAGACAGACATGGTGCAGGGGTAGACCCCTCAGTGGTTAAGAAGTTTAGATATTAGTATACAGCTCCCATGAACCACAGCATTGCTTGGACAGATGAAAGCTAACATCAAAACTCACAGGAATTAATCATTTCACTTCCCATATAATTGTGAAGAAGCTTTCATCCCATTAAACATTTTAATATTTCAACTGTTTATTAAATTCAGGATGAAAACACATGTGAAAACAGTGATTCTGGTCTTACATCGCTTTCTGAGTTTGCTGGCCAAAAAATACTCGCAGACATTTCTCATAAAGTTGGAGGAATTAGCATTGACTCTGGTGGACTTTTTCCAGATTTCAACTGACGTAAATGAAAGCAAGTTTTGGCCCAATGGCCAGGAATCTGACATGTCTATCAGTAATTAAATATACTTACCATGTGAAAAGACACAGATCGCTATCAATGGTGACAGACACTGTTTACTTTTGACATAAAAGATCTCTCACCAGTAATGTCCAAAGCCAACAAAACAAATCTTATATTTGCTTTCCATCCCTTAATGCTAAAACAATCCTCTGTCTTAACTATCTGACCAGTGATGGATCCTCAGCAGTTCCTGTGACCTCTCACTTTCCCCCTTTGATGTGACATGAACTCCCCTAGCAAGTCCAGTTTTAGATATATCTCAGAGCTCACAAATTGCCTCATCTTTCTAAAGGGCTGATATGTCTTTTACTCCATCTTCTTCCAATGTGAACAAAGGAAGGGCAGCTCTCAGGAGCCTTGTTTCTGCGTTTCTTCCTGTCCTCCAGTTATTCTGACAGTGAGGTGTCACCCTTCTGCATAAGTAGCTATTATATTGCAGCTGAATTGAGCTACTTTTACAGTTAAATTAAATGCTTGAAATATTTTCTGGGTGGTGGAAAATTTACATTTACATTTCAACACTACCAGGCATCCCTTCTCTGGCTGATGGCCTTTTTGTGCAAATCTGTGGAAGAAACGCTTTGGGTCAATGGCTACCACAAGATTTGGAACTTCTGGTTGACATGAAGAGCTTTCCAGGATGTTTAATGCCTAGAAAAAAACCCAGCTAATATAAAATGAAAGCATACAGTTTTCTCATAGCTGAGCAATTTGCTTACATTGTTTATGGCTGAATGGAACTTGTGCCATCACCTGTGTCATGACACAGCAAGAGCAAGGCTTTTTTGTAATGAGGGACAAGTAGAGAGCAGAAGGCAACCCAATGCAGGCAGAGACCTCACTGACAGGGGAGTCTCATGGGGTGCCATCACAGCAAGTAGAAGTGGTGACCAGTGGCAGAGTTTGTCTACAGTTGTGGACATTTAAAGGGAAGGAACCATGTAAAGGGTTCAGCCAGGGAGTGCCACTGGGACCAAAGGAGAAGGGGCTAGACTTAGGTTTGGAATCAAGCCATGGTGTTTGCTTGAGAGGTCCATAAAGGAGATGAGGTAATTACAGTTCAGGTCTAAGGAAGAAGGCTTGGAGGTCAGTGTTAAGTGGGGGTACCCTGGGAGCCTGGTCAGCATAATTAAGGCTTAGTACTGTCCTCACATTTCTCACAACCTGTAGCAAATAGTGGTCATAAAACTACAGGAATTGTTTTCCTGGTATTTGTGTAGCACAATCCCAGTGCTGATTTTGTGTAACCCCAAGCAAGAATCATTGAATTTGTTCAGCAGCCCACCATTCCTAGGTTATCACACTCAAAGTTCAGAAGCACCCACTAATGACGTGTATCATTAGATGTATTTTTCAATCACACAATGGCAGATGGTGAAGAATATGAAGACAAAAACTCTTCCACAGGTCCAAAGTACCGTGTTAGTTCCTAGAATACCACAAAGGCTTTACTCAAAGGGATGTTTCTAGCATACTTGCCAGCTAAAGTAAGAAGTCACGTTTTAGTGTTTGGAAAAGACAACAGATATGAAAAACCTAAGGAACCTGGAGCACACGGGGAATTTACAGTAAAGAAGGTCTTGAAGCTATAAATCTGAGGCAGCTATGGAATGCTTTGCTCAGGTCATAGATGCCTCAGCTGACATAAATCAGTATAACCATGTTTACTTGAAATATTCAGACAGATGCTCAGGAGAATTAACTAAGCTCAGTTGCATAGTAGTTAGTGCAGCCACTCTAATAATACAGATCAGTGTACCCACAGACTACAGTTATACTGATCAATTTACGGCTGAGCATATGGCCTGTAAAATGTAGATAAATTAAGTATAAGCTGAACCAAAGAGATCAAAGACTTCTCAGAAGATGTTGACAAAAAGATGAAGTAAAAACAGGTTTTCTAAAAAACTGAGCACCCTTTTCAGCAAAGATATACTGTTAAACTGTATGAAATGGAAGAAACTGCAGTTATGTGAAGGAAATAGGCCTGGTCAGCAGGCAGAAAGTCACTTGTGGTTGAAAGGCAGGAGGAAAAAGGTTTAGTCAGAAGCATGGAAGAAGTTACTATAAGATGTCTAAACTCTTGACTTCTACAGAGAAATGTATTCATCTGTTGAAGGCACCAGCTCTCTACATATTTGGCACTTGATGTCACCAGTTCTCAAGTAGATTCTTGCAGCTGTGACTTGACATCCTAATTCGAGAGTTTCAAAAAATGTTTTGAATGGTAGAGGCTCAGCAAGTATCACTACCCTGTGCTGTATATGGATTTACTGCTTTCTGAGGAGACATAGGATAGTTCCTGACATATCATCCTGAAACGAAATATGATTTAAAGAGCAGAGGAAATTAAGTCTCTTGTAATAAAGTGCAGAGTTAGGTTTTGGACTGTAAAATTGTCAACTAGGTTAGAAAAAGGGAAAAGAAGTATTTGTACCAGAAACCTTTCACTGTCCTTGGTGGTCACTGCTAGAATGTCATCTTGCTGTTCCCATAAACTCCAACATTCACCTTTTCTGTGACTATTTCATAATGTTGATTTGTGTTTTTTTCTGAGAGGTTAGGGCTGAGAACATATTTCATGAAAACCTACCTTATTCCCTGATCTGGCTCCAAATGCCAGAAACCATTACCAACCTCACAGTGTGATTGCAGAAGCTGTCTGATTTTAGTATGGGGAATCTAGCAACAGTTGAGACGTTCCTTTCTTTGTATCTCCTACTTTTAACTCTAGGAAATACTGAGCAATTTAATTCAGTAGGTAGGACAATAATATACTGCACATTGTCAGGGTCATTACTCCTTCATGGAAGGATAAAGAAATCTGGACAGTTCCTACATCTATAGCAAAGCTTTTTTGTCTGTCTCCAGCTCGTGTTACATACCTTGTACATTCATAGTTTGTGGATTATTCTATTACTGATCATACAGTTACTTTTAACACCAATTTTACCATTTACTTAAAGTTATTGTCTGTTCATCTTTCTTTGGTTGGTTTGGGGTTATTTTTTTTTAGGTCAGAGAGCATAACAGATCTCAAGAAGCCACTTAGTGAACTAATAGAATAAAAGGTATGCTCATTTAAGATACAAATATGACTGAGTCCTGTGGTGGAATTTATGAAATTTATGATGGAAAATGCAGTAATTGTATTCATGACTAAGCAATATTTAACATATCACCCAGGATAAAGAAGGACATGAATGACAAAAATAACACTACAGAGAATACTGTTATAGCAAAACAATGGAGGAGATGAGAAGAGGCTTTTTAATTTATTTTTTTTAATGAGTAGAAAGGATGGTAAAAAAAAATATAGTGCATGAAACTCATGCCATCCCATAGAACAGTTAATATAATAACTGAGGGAAAAATTGAGTACAATCACTTAAATGCAGACTACTGCAGAATTTTGTAGTGTAGCTGACAAAATAATCATATATTATGATGTTATTTCAAATAACTCAAGTCAATGGTGCTACTTATTTTGAGGAAAAGCAAAAGTTCCTCATTTGCAGAACACAGAAATACTTGTTATATTATTGCAATTGATTAATAAATGTATCTATCCATGTCTGCAAATAAATCTAAATAAGCATCTGTTTAAGGCATGAAATTAAGGTATTTAATTAAAAACACAATACAAACTACTATAAACTGTTTATCAACAACTCACAGTCAAAATAGAAAGGTACAGAAAGTGGAGTTTTAGCCTAATAATCCTAATATCAATTTTGTGAATGGTGGAATAAAATATTATTTATAAATTATTGGATCAGAGACAGAAGGGAAAGTCTTGAGGTGTTTTGGTGGGAAAAAATATTCAAACTTATTTTTATTTTATTAGTAAAATAGTTTGAAAAATAAGTAGATTGAAACTTAGTGGTGAGAAATGTAAGATAGTACTTTTGGGAGGCATAATCAGATATATTATTATAAGATGGAAATAATGGGCTTGAATGCTCTGTAGGACCATGTGAGTTCATTACAGACCACGAACTGAACACAAGCCAGTGATGTGTTACAGGTGCACAAAAAAAAAAAAAAGTCATATTAAGATATGTAACAAAGAATATATATTGACTTCTTGCCTTTTTCAACTTCATATTATAGCATGAAAACAGAACTGAAAAGGAGCATCTTTGAAGGCCAAAGTAGGATCATATGGTAACAGAAAATTTAATTATAATCTAAGAACAAAGCCCAAGGACTTTAACATCAGTTTTGGTAAGAGAAAGCACATAGGTGAGAACAAAGGAAGTGTGCAGGTATAAATATAAACATCCATGTAATCTTGAGTAGAGTCAGGGAATAAATTTAAGGTTTGATCAGGTTGGCAAAGAATGCTTAAGGCAAAGGTACTCTGAACAGTCAATGTTGCTAAGGAACTAAATTTTCATACTTGTATCAGTCTAACTCACATTTTCATGTTTCACTTATTACACCTAAATCAATTTCTCATAAACTGATCTTTAAGTTAAAGACATGAAAGACATCTGAATTACTTATTGTGATGAGAAGATACCTGAGCTTGTTTGTCTCCCTTCCTCTTTATATTTCTTTTTGTTGTTGTTATTGTTTGTTTGAGTCTTTTTTTTTGTTTGGTTAGGGTTTTTTTTGGTGGGGAGGGTTGTGTTTGTTTTGTTTTAATTAATTATTTTTTGTATTTTATTTTATTTTGTTTTGTTTTATTATATTTATTATTTTATTTTATAGAATACCTTGAGTTGAGCTTGTAAAAAATGTCAGCATGTGAAGGAAGAGTCCATGAGGGAGTCATATCCTATACAGTACTTTCTCTGATTGCCAACTTTTATGTAGGACATAGTGTTGAAATAAAAACCTAACAGCTCTCCTGTGGAAGCTCACTCTGTCTGTTAAAGAAGGCAAGCAGCCATCAGATAAATATCTAAGCCTTTATGGGCAAAGGGTTGAAAGCACAAAGACTACATTTCATGGAGGATTTTTGTTTTTGAGTTGCTTGATGATTTTCCTACTCAAGAAAAAAATATTCTTGGTTGAAAACAGTTTAGAAAGTCAAGCTAACATTTAAAAATATTTACCTATCTCTAAATTTGTGCCTTGGCTTCAACAATGAACTTCAATTTCCAGTGTTCAGTGCAACACAACTCATGTTAGGGAACCAAATATGTGTCAAATGGGTATTATGAGCAATGTTGTGTACATTTTATGCACAATATAATTGCGCATCTGGCTCATGTATTACAGCTTCTAGTATGTGTGATAGTTATTTTCTCTACTGTCTCTGTAAAATTATACGACTTATTTAGAGGTAGAGTTTTTCAGTTGCCAGCTTTAAAAAATCAGTCCTTAGAAGTCAGAACTTTGCTTAAAATGTCAAAAACCAAAGATCTCAGTTTATACAGATTTTGGAATTAAAAATTCAGTGCATTTATGATAGATTCTCAAGCTGCTTTACAACTTTACAAGTGCAAAACCACCTTGCTTTGCCTTTCTACCCATGTCTATGCCTTCTTCCTTTCAAAAGAACCTCTTACACCATTCCATTCCTCCCAGACCTCATACTTATATCAGTCTCTCTGAGACTCATTTATGGTGGTTGATATAATCAGGCTCTTCCTAGATGTTAAAGTATCGTTTAGGGTGGTGTTTATGTCATTTGGGTCCTTGGTTTAGAGACCTCCAAACCAGTGGTCATGATTTCCTATTCAGACATGTGCAAAAGATTAGAAGATATATGTTTGAATCTATGTGATATGTGGAACTAATAGCAATAGTAACCAAAGTAAGAAGAGAAATAGTATTTCCAGGTATGCACAATTTCCCACTTGCAAATTCTTCTGCAGGGATATTATATTATTATACAGCAAAACATGGTAGAATGTTATTTGCAGTTCTATTCTCTGAACTCTCTGCACAGGTACCTCAGTACAAATTTCCACTTCAGAAAATGAGAATGAAATATTTCCATGTTCCTGAGATCCTTGACATGTAATAATCAAGTAAGTCAAGATTTAGGCTGCTGTTTTCTGTTAGCATGTAAGGTAAGAGAAATAAAATGATCTTTGTGCATGATTCCTACGTATAAACTCCTTGTAGCTATTATTGAACGAGCAATTGGTTCTCCAATCTTCTATTAAAATATCAATAGTATTTTTCAGAGCTTAAATTGAGCAGTGATTTTATTTAAGGCTGCACCTAGACATCACTTTTCTTCGAAGAATCTCTTGTTGTTGCTAAAAATGAAAGCCATTCAAACGAGTGTGATTGAAACAGGGAAAAGGGAAAAAAATCAATAGAACATTTTCCAGGGTACTATCTCTGCTTTTGAAAAGAGACCATTAATAGCATGCTCACAGTAAAAGCAGCTGCTTGTTCAAAGTGCATTCAAGGGTGAGCTGAAAGGATAGCTCTCTCTGCACAGCCTCCCCAGAGAGAGTTTGTAAAGATTTCAAAACCTGACCTCAGACTATGGGCAAAAGCCTTTCCTAGGCATTTTAAATATTCTTATCTAATATTAGATTTTAAAGCTAGGACTGAAATGCCTTCTAATGTTTTGCTCCTTATGCAAGGCTATGTGGGTCAGTGAATGAGCTATTGGCCTGAAAACTGCTTTACAGACAAAACACTGCAGGTTGTATTTGTATCTCTGAGGGACAGTAAGTGCCATGTTAGCACAACTTGCTACAGCCGTTAACAGTGATGTCCAGCACTGTGGCACACAGAAACTTCTCAGACAGTCTGTTCAGCAAATTACAACAGTTTTAGTCAAATTCCAGTGAAGGGTTTGGGACAGGACTGGATCATCTAACTTGCTTCTGGTAATATTTCATGTGCTGAAAGTTGTGCAGTGCATTAGAATACAAAAAAAGTCAACAGAGTAAGAGAGTATTTGTAAGAGAGTATTTGTAAGATGTAAGAGAGCATTTTTCACAGAGCTTAACAACCTTGGATGTAATTTTGTAATCTCTTTCACTTGCTTTCTTTAGATAGTTGAAGAAGATCTATAGGTTTTCAGGAACATCATGACAAAATGGAAGGCATACTTATAACAACAAGCTTACCAGAGTTGACCAAAGATTTGAGCTCAGACTTAGAATAAGTTACTATTTATAAGTTACTTCCTATAATTTTAACCATCTTTTCTATCAAAACAATATAGTTAATTGAAGAGTCTATAACTTTGACATGTCTGAATGTTATTTTTATCCTGGTTCAAAAATTTGGGTAGCTGAGGAAACGTTGGTACATCTAACATCAGCAACTAAGTGCCAGATACATCTCACCTCACCTCGTTAAGCCCCCCCCCCCCCAACAGCCATTGCTAAATTAAGATCCTACTTGTCCTTGGACTCTTCCAGAGTCACTGAAGAGTGACATAAGAAAAGAAGATGGATCTTAGGTTGATTAAAAACAGAGCAAACTCTACATTCTGTAGGGTTTTGATCAGAGATGTCTGGGGGGAATATCAGACTAAGGAGTTACAGCTGCTCCTTTCTGCCTTTGACTGCTTGTTCATACACTCGCATTGCAGGAAGAAATCACTTTGAGTTAAAAAAAAAAAATCTATACTATAAACAACAGTAACACAATGCATGAAATTAGCCTTCAGAATCAGAGGGAGAAAGTTCAGTTTCCTAATCCATCTCACACAAAGATACTGCCAATAATTCCCTTGTATTGAGGGAAGAAAAAGCAATGTGGAAAGGGCACGATTATTTCTGCCCCTGATTTCATCACTAAAGTCCTTTAGGTAGGAAATCACAGCATAAAACTGGCAACAAATTCCAAAACATACTCTATAATGGCATATATTACTCCAAAGCCAGACAATCACCAAAATATTCACTCAACCCTTAATGTCTTTCTTCCTAGTCTGAGCCCCATCTACTAGAATCCCATGGATTTTGTATAGCAGTAACAGTTTGGAATTCTTTATAGCGATGGCTTTGTGTGGGCACTCCGCTTGACAGATCTCATTGATTATTATATCTCTGAGTTTCTATTCTAAGGAGATGCTACTCGTATAATCTGCTGGGTTGATAGATGAGGAGATAGCATCATTGCAACAGACTGTCCTCAGCCTCTTTTCATCATAGTTATGGCTACAGACTAGCAGGAGTCCCTTTGGAAATGAATGCTGGAAATCAAAATGGCACTTCACACAGGGCAATTTTATTTAGGGAAATACAATTGCAGATGTAAACTAAGGAAGTCCTGTAAAAAAGAAATAAAGAACTGGAAACTTCAATACAAAGGTTTCAACAAGAATCCTTATTGTTTTGAACAAGAATTCTGATGGCACTTCTTAATTCTAGATTTTACCTTCATTCACTTCAATTTTGTTCAGAAGTTAATATAAGATGTTAATTTCAAAGACAGAGATAAACATGGTGATTAAAATATTTTTTTTTTATGTGTAACCAGAATCACAGAATCACAGAAATTAGGGGTTGGAAGGGACCTAGAAGATCATCTAGTCCAACCCCCCTGCCTGAGCA